>JAHLJT010009436.1:255032486-255064625 GCA_031308135.1 Acheta domesticus | reverse complement strand
TTATATAATACTCGGATAACACGACTCCAATTATTTTGGTTCTTTTGGAATTTGTGTTAATGAGGGTTTACTGTATTTATCAACGAAACATATATACAGTGCATTTTAGTCTACATAGTTGTAATTATAGCGTACCGTACAGATTAGATATCTTAATTTGACAATGTTTATTTAAAAGGCAAAGAAATTATCGCTTCGCCATGGTCACTGGACAGGATATGCCACTGGCGCTACTATTGCTTCATAGGATACCAGAACGAGACTTGACATTGTCAGAGACAAACATTGTCAACAGGGAATAGCATTAGCAGCCAGATCAACGAGGACGAATTCCAGCCAATAAATAACATAGGGACGTCATCGTCCGAGAACGCCAGGTGTAGATCAGTTTCCAATTTCTTAATTAAAACAATTTCAAAATTAACATTGAGCTCTTTATCGGCCATGTATAACGCCTGAACCACTTTTTTACCATTTGGAAAAAGGCTTTAATATTACCTATACCAAAAACCAACGAAGACCAATCTAAACCGAAACATTTTAGACCAATTAGTTTATTGCCAACATTATAAACAAATTGAAAAAGGAAAACTAAAATACATAAATTCATTGTTGATAATAATACTCTTACCATTTTTGTTAATGAGTATTTGAGTTCCGGAAAAATATTCTACAATTCATCAATTATTATGAAGGCACATAAACTTTATAGCTTCAAATTATCGCAAATTTGAGCATATCTTATTGTTAGGTATAGAAAAAGCCCTTGGTGCAGTATGGCATGATGGACTACTGTTTAAAATGCGAAAATTTGGATGTTCCTATAATCTCCAAGAATTAATAAAGAGTTTTCCTTTTAATCGTAAATTTAAAGTACAAAATAATATGGAACATTCATCAGGTCATTGCGTTCACCAAGATTCCTTATAATCTCCAGCATTATTTAATTTATTTTTGACATTCATAAAATAAGTTCAGAAATAGTCTTATTACGTATGCTGTAATAATATTTACCGCACATAAAATCTATTAATAGCACGAGATAACTTGCCAGATAATTCAAATATTTCATCTAACTAATTCAAATAAATGGAAAATAATATTAACTTACCAAAATATGAAGCAACTATTTTTTCACTTCGAAAATTACGAGTTATTAATTAATTATGGATAAATAATTCTCTTATAACATGATTTCCTTATTCCTCACTGATGACAATTTAGGTATACAAGAAGAACGCAGACTTACCTATAAAAATTACATAAATTCAATAGCAAAAAGAACATTTATAAAGGCATTGAAATTGTATCCCTTTATTAATTAGAATTAAGCACTAACATTACCCATTTTTCAAATATATTATCCGACCATCTCTAACATATGGTTGCCAAATTTGGGCAGGTACTGCAAAACCTTCATTATAAACTTGAAATAATTTAAAATAAATTTTTTACGTTGCGCATTAAAAGCTCCATGGTTTTTTTGACATGACCAAATCCATAAAGAACTTTTGATTGAGCCCTTAAAAACTGTATTTCAAAATTATTAATAAGATTTTATTCCTCTCTTCTTTACTGACCTTCTACTAGAATATTTGATCTTGTCAAAACTTCATATCCCTTTCCCAGAACTAAAGCTTACTCCTCACAAAAAAGAAATACTTCTCCATTATTTGTCATTGCATTTACAAATAACTACCACAAAAGAGTTCTCCACAGAAATAGCATAAGTAGCTACATACATCTAAATGTACCGTGACAATTCTGAGAACAACCCCGTCAGTGAACTAACCACTAAGCAAACTCACCCCATCAGCTGTTGTAAACATAGGAATCACAATTTACAAACAAAACTTCGCTTCAGATCAGGTAATTCCAAATTCTTTAAGAGTTAGCACGTCTCGTGAGTAATTTTTGTTCTGTATACAGCGATGTAAAAGGGAGTGATGAAATCATAGGCTGAGAAAATACTTTCAACTCATCTACGGCAAAGTCGACGAGCCAGAGGACATAATACGTACGTCGCGGACTGCGGGGGAAATCCCATTTGGATAGGACATAATACGTACTATGAAAGGGTCTGCTATTGAAAGGAAGAGAAGAATAAGATTATGATGACGAAGAGTATACAAATAAAGAAAAGTGTCCCTACAATGCCAGAGTCATTCGGGAGTATTAACCTACTAAAATACTTCGAAGCATGTAGACTCTAAAGACGTGTGAAGAATCTGCAAAAATTAGTAATAAAAATCGTATTCTGTAAAGAGCGATAAAATATTTTAAGGCAAAATGAATGGACGGAATTACTGAACTCGCTATTTTGGGACACACTAAAGAACCTCTGATATAAAAAAAATCAATCATCGCGGAGAAACTTGTTTATTTTTGTATTACTGGATACAACGTATCTCTGACAGTGAACCAAAAATATTAAGTGTGCAGAAGATCGCTATAACTCAAGTCGATTGAACGTTTTTATATACAAGATAATATATTAATTGCACATTATTCGTGCGTTAAATTGTCTAAACGTATTACATGTATCCAACTTCTAAGAGAATAAATACAATGCTTTAAAATTCACTTACTTCACAGGGGAGTCCATATTGTAGCACAAAATATCGTGTGTATTTCAGGAAGCAATTACAACGAACTTGCTCCTTGAGGACTGCTCCAACAACAACAGCCGTACGGTATGAACGTTTTTATAAGTCCAACGATTGCTAACTAACGCGTAACAAATATTAGCTTGGCATAGAGCGATGCAATGTTGATGGCAATTCGTGTCCATATGGACACCCTGGGAACTTACAGGTTGGTTCGGATGCCTCGAACTGAAGCAGTGGTGACATAGCCCCGACAGCGTCGTTGCGATATCCTTGAAATATTTCCAACCGCATTATTACGAGCCGATTGGTAGAAAGATTAAGATTATCGGCGTCCACAATGGATCTATTTGTATCTATGTAAATTAAAGGCATAGATAAATGGAAAATTATATATATATATATAATATCGAAATAAATACCAAGGTTTTGAAAGGTTCTGTCAGTTTATTTAACAAAGTATATTCTCAGTAACCGCTTATGAGAGCATCATACAATACAAATCTTACTTTTATTGTTGAGTGACATACCGTCTGTACCAATAACGGGAGGGTAACAGTAACGTTATTGCTTCTGACAACATCCCTTGGTTCTATTGATCAGTAAATATGTCGAATATGAAACCAGAGTTTGCTGAAATGGGTGCTACAACCATAAAAATGTAACAATTTATTTATTTTTTATTTATTTGTCAAAAAACAGTAAAAACTGTACATGACGTATGGGGAAAGAAATTTATCTGCGCACATTTTATTGAGGGCCAGAATAAAAAAAAAAACAAAAACAAAAAAAAACGAAAAAATGAATTTAGAAAATAATTATTTTAGAAAAATAAAAATATTTGAAAATGTTTTTTCCCGAGTTATAGAAAATCAATTTCAACGGTAAATGAACTACAAGCAAAAGGAGTGCTCAACAAAACGTGCGCACAGTGAAGCTACATTTACGTCTAGAAGCAAAACAAGGGGCCATCTCAGCATTTGCTCAATGGATCAGGGAAACTGGACAAAAACCTGATCAAGATGGGGGCCATTGACCCGGAAGCTGAAGTACATTATTTGTTAAAGGGTGTATTAAATATTTTTTTAATGTATACAATGCAAACGTAAACTAATTCATTATATATCTTTGTTTTGTTACAATAAACATTATTTTTCTTTTTCACGTTTCAATTGAAGTGCCACTGATATCAGTTATGAATTGATTTACAGAATCTGACATGTGAATATGTCATGTTCTATAGTTTCCGATATTCGTGCTGAAGATGATACAGTTTTGTACGAAAGATTAGTTTCAGTTCTACAATGTCTCAGAGGTAAACGTCCATTTGAATTGTTATTTTAGTTGCTTACTGTCATCAGTCCTGAATGCGCGTGGCAAGTTCATTTGGACACCTCCGTCTGGTCCGTGACCGTACTTATCCTTCAAGTGTCATCCTCAAGTGTTACTCTCATTTCTTGACAAGGACAGACATGTTCTCGTTTTTAGAGAACTAGTGGATACAAAATCGAACAGACTATCTTGCACTTGTTAGTTTTCTTATTTCTTGGGTCTGGGCTAGCTTTTCGGGCATACCACGTACTCTTACTAGCTGTCAACTATTGCCTCCCAAAGTACATTTTTTAAAATTTTTTTTTCAACTTTACGGTTTGCTAGTGGTAGAACGAAATATTACTTCAAGAATATTAAACCCTCCTATATGGAAATTTACTGTTTAAGATTACATAAAATTGTATTTGCTGTATGGTTTATTTTTCCAAAAATCACACAAAGTCATTATAAACAGCGCAATTAGCAGTATCAGTACGAAAAGTTTGAAGAAAAAACTTGGAGCCGTTTTTGCGGAAATGGCGTTTGAGCGGTTCTGAAAACGGAGAATTTTGAACTCGTTTTCGCAGAAAACTTTTTGAGAAACTTTATACAACATCATTTAAAGAACATGAACTCGTATATGCAATAATGTGAACAAATCGTCGCTAATGTAAATATTAACGACGTGGGAGAGAAATAAATAATTTTTGTAATTAAAAAAAACAAAAACAAAAGAAAAGACCAATATCGCGTTTATGTCATCCTCTACAGTACATTCAGCACTCTCCCTACCAACATTTTAAAGAAAGAATTTGGAGCCCTTTGCGAGACAATCTTGTATTTACTATTTTTTAAACTGCACATATATCACACAATATTGCACGAAAACTACTAATTAAAATATCGGTTTCAAATTCCAGAGGCCTTGAGACGAGTAAAAACGATCGGGGAATATCATTTTGAAGAAAATCAGCTGAACGGTTTAGGCGCCAGCGTTGACCACAGACGGACAGACAGGCGTTTTGCCGTCAATCGATTTTGTAGTATCAAGAAGCAACAAAACATGGATTTTGACTACACCACGAGATAGAGGATTTTTTTCTAAATTTAGCAACAGGTTCTATCCACTTTTTCATTACCAGATCCCTGCTATAAATGTTTTTCTGGCAAAAATTCCTTGTTTTTCGGCGCACAATTCCATAATTTTCTCTTCTTAAGAAGTATTCGTAAGGCGAGAACCGTAATGAAAGAACTCAGTATGGAGAACAAATTTTATTTGAAGGAAAAATTTCTATCTTCAACTTTGGAGTTGTAGGAAGACGCCAAAAAATTTAAACTTTTGCAAGTTTCCAAAACTGAGAGTTAATCTTGAAAATCGGACCTATGCAACCTTTATGAGCCATTCCCCGTCAAATCGCACAAAAAAGACGAAAATTTGACCTTCATATTTTTAATTATTTTCTAATTTTTACTTTCCCGTATACGTACGTATACACGGAGTGATATACGTAGTATAGGGAAAGTTATGTAATGCTGCGCGAAAAAATGGCCAATTTTCGGCGGAAAAAAATTAATTGCCGGGCCGTGAAAACGAATAAATGGATAAAACCAGTTGCTAAATTAAGAAAAAAAATCCTCTATCTCGTGGTGTGGTCAAAATCCATGATTTGTTGCTTCTTTATACTTAAAAATCGATTGACGGCATTCCGTCCGTCTGTCTGTCTGTGGTCAACGCTAGCGCCTAAACCGTTCGGTCGATTTTCTTCAAAATTGATATTCCCCAGTCGATCTGATTCTAGTCGAAGCTTTGTGATTTTGAAAAAGCCCCCTGGGGATTTTCAACATTTTCTCAAAAACTGCTCCAAATTTTTTCTTTAAATTTCTTGTATGAATAGAGGAAAATACACTTTTTAACATGGCATAGGTCCGATTTTCACGTACTGCTCTGAATTTTCGAAAATTGTGAAAGTTTGAATTTTTTTCGGCGTCTTTCTCCAACTACAAAATTGAAGATAGAGATTTTTTCTTCAAATAAAATTTGTTTTGCATATTGAGTTCTTTAATAAAGGTCATGTAAATGTTTTTCACAATTTTGGTAGTTTTCGTGCAATATTGCGTGCAATATGTGCAATTTTAAAAAATTACAAAACAAAATTTTCTCAAAAACGGCTCCAAATTTTTTCTTTAAACTTTTGGTAGGGATAGTGGTAAATGAACTCTATCAATGACATAAAAGCCATTTTGGTCTATCGGTTGGTTTTTTCAAAAATTACCAAAATGTAAATTTGTTTACTTGTCTCTCACGTCGTTAATATTTACATTATCGGCGATTTTTTTACGTTATTATATTTACGAGTATATATGCTTTAAATAATGTCAAGTAAAGTTTCTCGAAAACACTACCGTTTTCTGTGAAAAGTAGCTCAAATTTCGGCATTTTCAGAAATGCTCAAACGTCATTTTCTCGTATATGGCTGCAATTTTTTTCTTGAAACTTTTGTAACGGATAGTGCTAATTACACTCATTAGTATAGCGTGAAGTTTATTTTGAGTTTTTTTTTGTTTTTTCAAAAATTATATAAATGTAAATTTTTTGAAAGATCTCTCACATCTTTAATATGCACGTTATCCGCAATTTGTAAAGATGATAATATTTGTGAGTGTATGTGCTTCAAATAACTTCAAATAAAGTATTTTGAAAACTCAAAAATTTTCTGTGAAAATGAGCTTCAAATTTCGCATTTTTAGTAGTGCTAAAACGCCATTTTCTCTTAAACGGCACATAATTTTTAAAAGAAAATTGCCATTTACGGCTAGGTTTTTGTGTTCTTTAATATTCTAAAATTAATGTTTCTGTTCTCCCAATAGGAAACCGAAAAATTAAGAAAATGACAAAAAAATGTACTTTTGGCGATGATAGATGGTAGCTGGCAAGAAAGAGTATGTGGCAATTCCGAATAGCTAGCGAAGACCCAGGAAAATAGAAAACTAATACGGGAAAGTCTGTGCCATTCTGTAGCACCACTAGTTTCTATTTGTTATATGGATCAAATAAGTGAACACGTGTATTTTTATTTTTTTCTAACTTTATTATTTTCGGAAATATTGTATAGGAGGATCGAGGTGGCCGTGATTAGGTGAACGTCGTATATTTATTTGTCCGCGTGTATTAACCTTAAAAAGTGATTTACGCGTGTTTCGTAGTGTGCCTGAACTGTTTGAATTTTGATCATTTGCGATTCTTCTTGTACTAGCCACATTTAGTGGTTGGTTTACTTCCGAAGGATGGATTCCTCTGACAACAGGGGAGTCCTAACCTCACCTCCTACTGAAATACAACCTAACGCTGCCGCACAGAAATCTTATGCTGGAGCTACAGCAAGTGATATCTTTCCATCCAAAGATCAAGCCATCATAATGGAAGCACATGAAGGTATCACCATCAAGGATTATATAAGTAAGTTAACCACAATAATTCAACCAAATGATATCAGGTTCATCTCTCGCATATCCAACAACAGAATATGTGTATTTTTGAGTTCAAAGAAAATTGCTGACTTCATCACTGATAACCATCAAATGTTAAATATAAAGAATTTTGAAGTAGGTATTAGACCATGAAAATGCCCAGTCACGCATGCGTCCTGCCCAAATTTCAGCCGGGCGTATGAGGCAACATACGAGTGCAGACAGAAATCTACAGGTGAGTCGGGTCACGCCCTGATGTCATCCCGCCGAACTCGATGGGAGAGTGTGCGGGGTGTTGCAATATATATAATATTAATATATTTATAAATAATTTATAAATTTATAAATAATTAAATGACGAATTCTTGATTCAGATTTTGACTGACATTTTGAAATTTTCTTGTCCCTTACAACGCACTTTAAATACAAATACTCGCGTACCATAGAATTCCTGAACAATCGTCACAATGTACAGTTTTAATGCCCTACCGAATTTACTTCAGTTCTGGGAAAAATTCCATTTTCTTCAGCCAACGTTTTAGACACTTTTATCATGCTTTCGGTTGCTGCAACAAGTCGTTTAATTTTATTGTATGTCCAATTTTCAAAATTGGCAAAATTTATATTTTCAAAGTCATGTCATCTGTTGAGTGGAAGTTATCGATAAGTTACTACATAGTATCTTTGTCTGATTTTTCGATGGACGTCGAAGGATCTTCAATGTGAAAAATGTATCTGTGTTGGCACTTTGTACTTTCTAAAATTTCTCATGGGGATGCCATTTTGTTCCAATTTTCTTTTCGTGGCGGGGGTTTCTCCTATTACAATTAAACTCATGTTTATCTTCTCTTTATTCATTTCGTGGACACTTGACGAACTATCTGAAGAGCTTAAATTGTCACTTCCTTGATTTCCACTTTTTTCACTGGACGTTCCGCTACTTTCGTTAATGCCACGGGAGCCACTGATCTCGATGCTATCTTCATTAAGAAAATGCCGTTTTGGAAGCCGATTCCCTTTCTTCCGAAATGAATCGCAAATTCGCCAATCTAATGACTCCTGTAAATTCACCAGCAAATCGTGGTTTACGTGTCTTGGAGATTTTCCTTTTTTAAAAATCGTGATCAGAAAGTTTAAATGAATTGAAACATCTGTCTCATACGCTGATCGCCACTCATGTTGCACAGTGTACACACGATTCACAGAACAAATACTAGCACTCTTGTTTTCATAAGTATTGCGTATTGCGACTAATGTTGAGAAAAGTTTACCATGTCCCTTGACAAGTGGTCGATTGTACTTCACGAGCAAGGTCAGGAGGGCACCCCGTCCCTAGGACGCAAAGGGACTCGCAGTAAAATTCGTTTCGCTGACACGAGGAAAAGCATTCGTTTTGCTGTCACCCATCCCTTCTGGGGAAAGAGTGAACATAGATTTACTAAGGTTTCTTGAAACCCAAATCAGGCAGAGGGTCATTCTTTTTATTGTTCGTCGGCATTAGTATCCAAGACTGATCGAACACAATTCGTTAGTGCAGGGACAGGAACCACGCGCCCGAATACCATAATTACAATTGATTTTTTATCTATACGTGTTGAGTGCCCACTGTTTTCTTGTTATGTTAGAAAATTAAACAAGAAATATGCCTATTTTTTCAAATTTTAATCTGAGAGAGTTCATAAAGAAATTTTCATTCTTTAAAAATAATTACAATTTTTTAATGAAATATTTATTTTTTGAGAAAGTAATTTACAGATGAATAAAATACACACATCAAAAAATTAAACGAAACAAACCAGTAATTTTTATGTTAAGTACATTCAGAGCGTCAATTAATCATATTTTGCAAAGTACGCGTAAATTTCAAAATTTAATATAGGCAAACTACACAAATAAACAATATTCAGGTAAATAAAGAAACACGTGCCTCTTTTTTTGATGCCCAGAATGAATGTCATATATTCGTGTCATTTATTTTTTAAATAGTCGTGTCAATTCGAGTGAGATTTGACGTGGAATGACTCGTATTTCAATTCGTTTCGCTCTCACCCATAAGAACATAGGTGACGCACAAGTCACCCACGATGTTACCCACAAAAATATGTATGACACTATGTCATACATTCTGGGGGCAGAGTGAACATCTGAAATACTAATAACGCTTGAAACCCTTATCAGGCAGACGGTCATTCTTGTTTTAGTTCTTGCATCAAAGATTGGCCGAACACAATTCGTTAGTGCATGGGTAGGCAGAGCGCGCCCTCATACTTACAATTTATTTTCTTAGAACTGTATGTGTGGAGTGCCCACTTTTTTCTTGTTGTATTTTATAGAAAATTGAACAAGGAACACGCCTATATTTGTTTCAAATTTTTATCTCATCGATTTTTTATAGAAATTTTACTTTTTTTAAAAAAAAATACATTTTTTAAAATGAAAAATATATTTTTTGAAAAATGTATTTACAGAGGAATAAAATACACAATTCAAAGTATTAAATGACACAAATCGGAAATTTTTATATTTAGTACATTCGGTGAGATAGTTGATCTTATTTTGTGAAGTACCTGTAAATTCCAAAATTTACTATAGCCATAACTACACAAATAATAAATTTTCAGGGAAATAAAAAAATACGTGTCTCTTTTTTTGATGTCCAGACTCAAGAAAAAAAATATCGTACATTTTAAAAAATGTCGTGTCAAACTCTTGTGCGATTTGACGTGGAATGGCTCTTACACGTATATTTTACTCAACTATGACAAGAAATTTCAAGAAAATATTTGGAGCCGTTTTGAAAAAAATGTTGATTATATCCGGAGGCTTCATGTAAAGTACCCCAAATTTTGAAGAATGTTTTTCAAACTCGCGGCGCCTCGAGTGGATCCACATCGACAGGGGAATATCTATTTTCTAAGAAATCGCACTTCTGATTCAGGGGCTAGTGTTGTTCACAGACTGACGGACGGAAGGACGTTTCGACAAAACCAATTTTTTCGGTATCAATAACACACAAAATAGGGATTCTAGCTACACCACATGATAGAGGACTTTTTTCTTAATTTAGCAAGGTATTTCCACTGATCTGGTAAATAAAATTAAAAAAACAACTGGATTTTTTTAAATTTTTCGTTATCAGGGCCCAGCAATGAACTTTTTTCTGCCGAAAATCCACAGTTTTTTCGCGCAGTATTACGTAACTTTCCCTATACTACTATATTATCCGCATATTAGCCCGTATATACTGAAACGGTACGGTTTTTTTTCTGTTTACCTACTTAATTACTTATTATTTATCTTGTCTCATGTACTGGTTTACTTATAACTGCACGAGCATGTGACCTACCGTCCTGAACCGTTTGCAGAATTTTTTTAGGATTGTGGGATGTGAAGCAGCCTATACAGAATACAGTATTTTTGTAATTGCAGAATATTAATACGCAGCAAAAAAATAAAGAAAACGAGAATTCTGATGTCAAAGCCACCATCAATTTTCGTATTGTGTTTATTCATTAACTATTACTGGCATCGTTGCCACCTCTCACCAATGACAACGTTAATAAATCATATACAATCAAAAAATACCCTTGAAACATAAGCAGTAGACAAATCAAAACAAAACATAAATATTTATATCACGCACTCTTACATTCAAATACTCACTTATACTCCGCGCATTCCCTTTCACTATGATCATATTTACAATTACTTTTAAGAATTATTAGTTCTTTCCTTCGTTTCTCAACACATAACCTCGCCTTCTTTCACACTTCATGCCGACAGTTAATCAGAAAAAAACTTAATCACTTCCCTCCTGAAGCTTCGGCAACGCTGCGCACCACATCACCAGTCAAACCACCTTTCCATCATCTCGTTTCCGCAGGTCTGGATCTCCATTACAATGTCCGAGATTCCCATCGTTCACCTCACTAACGAAATCTCAGCACAATCTGAACGCCTTCTCCGTTCGAGTCGCGACACCTTCATAACATGTACCGTAGGGTGTCCCTTATATTGCCTAAAAAATTATTTTTGCAAACTTTTTTAAGCTCACCCCCCTAAATATTTTCTATTGGGTCCAATTTACTCAAAAATAAAATTTCATCTCAATAGGTTGATATTAACCCGTGCCGACTTGAGCGCGAAATTTGAATTTTAGGGATCATTGGTTTTGCTGTGATAGGTCAATGGAAAACTATTGATACATTTTTAATATATAATTTTATATTATAATTTAATTCATTTTCACTCTTTAGACTGTGTTATGGTTTTAACTTTTATTATGGGTACTTTTTTCAGTGTTTCCTTTCTTGCAATATGATTACAGTAAACGATGTTCTTGAACAACTCAACAAAAACTGCTTTTTGCTCCTCATCTACATTCAGTAGTCCATGAAAATCTTGCATTAATTCAACAGGTCTTTCCGCGCAGTCACTCACAGCTTTATAAATAACCTTTTAGCTTCTAAGTATGAAGTTGCTTTTCCAGGTTAAAGGACAGTTTTGAATAAAACTAATACCCACCTTCAGGCAAGAGAACAGGTATCTGATTTTGATTGATACAGAGTCGGCTTGTTTACATTGAAGTGAAGATTAAATTGAATAATATGTATTGCAACTACCCTCGCGTCTTCGGTTGGGCGCCTCAGACGGGTAGCCGGCCCGCTCAGTCGACAGATTACCTGAAACGGCGGAGATGGAGGAAGCCGGTGGCCTAGGTTGAATGAGAAGTCAAACATGTGAATTTAGAACAAGTTGAATTTATTCATTAACAAAAGAAAACGCTAATGGTCTGGTGATGATAACTCTGGCGAGCATGCCCCCAAAATCGAAATAAAACAAAAAAATGAAATGTCATGCACATAAGAGAACAAAAAATTACAAAGTGATTACAATCAGATGAAACTCTTCTTTCGCGCGCGAATTCCCGCTTGACGGCCATGCGCGGCCGGGAACTCCTCTTCGTCGCCCGGTCGAGAGGAAGTCAACACTGATTGTCTGATGTACTGTTCACACCTCTCGATCGCGTGTACGACATAAGACACTCAAACAGAAAATACCTCTGTTAGGCGGCCTGTGTCACCCACTGAAGTTGAACGACCTCAGGTCAGCTGGCAGTTCGGCTGGCGAGGTTCGTGGCGGGCGAGGGGCGCCGCTCGGAAAATGTAGGTCAGATCAGGTACTTGCGAGGGTAGCGGCCAAGGCGGCCGGAACACAAAAGCGCCGTCTGCTCGCTGCGGTGAATGGGTCAGCACAGTTCATTCACTGACACGGTCGGTTCATTCCCGGTCGATCTCACAATACTTTGATACTAATGAGCCCGTGAATTATCGCACAAATTCACAAAGGAAAAGAGAGTCTCGAGTTCGCACGTAATCGGACGTAATATAATACGAATTGCTGTCAAATGTTCATAATACTGTTCTGCGGCCTGCGTTCGTCACAGAAGTCTTGTACCCAACTCTACAAGAAACTTAATAATTTTTTTAAGTCCATCGAACCGAACGCCACAACAGAATATAACAGGTTCCCCCTGCGGCCGCCACTTGCGTCCGATTCTGAACACGGCTCCCAAGCTTCTCTTTTGTGCCTCGTCGCTCCAAGTTTTAGGAAACCTCGTTCCCCCCACCAAAATTATCCCTGTGACTCTGGAATATTCTAGAACAAACCCGAATTCTGGCTGCTATTGGCGAAAGGGTACTGCGCATTAGATATTTTCTGCCCAATCAGAGGATGTTTTCGAGGCCGAGAAAAGAGTGAGAGAGGGGCTGGTTATCGCTCCCTCTCGCTTTATTTTGCGTCGAAAAGGGGCAGTTATTAACGACCGGGGGGTGTGTGAGGGGCTAGGAATCTCTAGGGAGGTTGACGGAAGAGTTCCAGGCGTCGTGGAAAATACTGAAGGGGTCGTGTGCGGAGCGGCCACCCAGAGTTGGGGCACACGTGTCCTTGACGAATTAGGGAGCGAAGGGTGCCGACACCGTGGCGCCTCGCCTGGCCCTCGGGTCGCCTCCGTGGCGCCTCGCATCTCTCGCGTCGCCGCCTGCGTGGAGTTATTTTGGCGGCAGAATAAACTTGAATTTATTCGGTATCACTACATTGGCCTCCCTTCCCGCAGTAGAGATATGCATCGTGTTTTAAAATTCGTAAGGCGTGGTGAGAAGTTTTGAAACCTGAGATGCTTATCTCGTCAAAAAAAATTTAAAAAAGTGTTACCGAATTCTAACGACTAATTTCTGTGATAACAATTACATAAAAGGTCTTATTCAAATAGTTACCCTTAAATTAAACTCACTAACCCTAATAATGATGGAGTAATAAAATAAACTAATAAACTACAAGAAAATCGAATTCCCTAATCTACGGTTACAAATATTATTTCTTAAACAGTGAAGGCACGGCTATCACGACTACTACTCGTAAGCTGTACGGTTCTGGCGAGTTTATTTTAGAGGATTAATAAAGTTTGGAATTAAGTTTTCATTCTCTCATTTGATTGGTAGAAAGGGCATTCTAATAGTCGCCTTAAAATGACAAAGATGTTCCTGAAAATTTCGAGATGAAATCACACAGGTCGTCAATATAAGGCGTAACGAAGCGTTTGAGTTCGTCACCTAATTTTTCATCTAAGCATCGAATGAAGGCTGCGCCACTGTTCTTTAGGCCGAAAGGCATCCGCTTCCAGACATAAGTGAGGCCGTTGTAAAGGAATCCTGTAAATTTTCTGTCGTCTGGGTGAATAGCAATTTGCCAGTACGAACTAGAAAAATCCAAAGCTGAGAAGATTTTTGTTTGGTTAAACTTCCAAAGAATATCATCAATATTCTGCGGCGCCTCATTTTCTGGAACGGTCACTTCATTAATTCTGCGAGCGTCTAACAAATTCTGACCCCTCCGTCTTTCTTTTTTTTACAACGACAATCGGATTTAGATAGGCGGTCACTGATCTCTCGATGATGCCCTCGTCAATCATTTTTTCTGACGGTCTCATCAACTTTCCCCCTTAAAGCTTGTGGAATAGGATAGTTTTTCATCTTAAACGGCGAGTCATCGGTAACCCTAATTCGAAAACAAAAGTCTTTAATGGGATGAACGGGGCGACCGAAGACATGTAAATAATCAAGTAGCACTGTCTGCAACTGGGAGCGTTCATCATAGTTCAAAAAAATCACATTTTTTGCACATTTTGGCAATAATCCCCTTCGGTCGTTTCCCCCCCTTCCCAAGTTGCACTAGAAATGCTAAGATCAATCCCTATCTTCCCCGTCATCTTGAATAATAATTTCTTTACCGGCACCGAAACTCATAACATTTCTGGAAAAATCTATTATTCCACCGTTTTCTCTTAAAAAATCAACCCCCAAAATAACATCATGATTAAGATCTTCAATACTAGACAGGGCACATCAAACAACATATCTCCTATATTAATTGAAATCAGGACCTGCATTGAAATTGGCTTGCTTCGTTTTCTCCCAACCCCTATGACATAGCATCTGACGGTAGGTAATGTCGGTACTGGAATCCGCTCGCTTATAAGTCGCGCATAAAATTTCTTTGACACAGCACTAATTTCACTACCAGTATCAATAAGAGCTTGGACACATAAATTTCCCATAAAGGATTCAATAATAGGGCATTTCTGGCACGTTCTTTGATAGTCACATCCTCGTCTTCGTTAAAATCAAAAAAGGCATAATTCACTGATATGATCGCATGAAATGGTATCTCTAAAGAAACTCGTCCGTCACCCAGATACCGAGACAGCTGGGACGTTTCTAATTTGTTGAAGCCGGCCGGGATGAATTTTGCCGTCCATCTCTCTCATCGCGATGTCCACGGTTCTCACGGGATTCGGGCGGCGCTCGCCGATCATCTGCCTCGTTCCCTCCGGCCCTATATTATCTCTATGCCACTGCGGCCTGCCTTGGTAGTTTCCGTCGGGCCTGCGATTTCTGTCGCGGTTCTCATTGTGATAGTTGTCCCGCGTTCTATCAAATTGTGCCAACAGTTCTTGGAAACGTTCTAAATCTCTACACTCCACGCTGTTGACAATATTCTGTACATACGTTGGGAAATGAGCTGTCAGTAACCAGATGATTTTTCGGTCGTTTGCCTGCGGGTCACACAGCCTTGATGGCGGAGATTTTCTCCATGGCGTAGTCTAAATAGGACTGCCCGTGGCGGTTTTCCCATCGCGATTCTAAAATCTTCCGCTCGAAACGTCATATCTCCGTTGTTCGCCCCAGTATCGATTCAGAAACTTCTCCCGAAACTCTTCATAATTTTGAGGGAAAGGGTTTAAAGCGGAAATCCAATAAGATGCATTGCCTTTCAACAATTCTTGCATAAATTTAGCCTTCAAGTGTGAAGGTACCGCCTTCGTGAGATTCATGTAATTTTCCGCCCGGTCAAGGAAAACTTTGGGATTTTCATCGGGTTTTCCGGAAAAAATACAGGTTTTGCGGTGGAGCCCATGAGAAGCGAAGGCCTGAGCCACCAGAATTCGGATTTGGGTAATTCTCGCGTTCCTTTTCAATTTCCTCCTTTACCAATTCTAGGACAGTACGATCAATTCCTTTTTAATTTAGCTTCTCTCTCCCTGATGTTTTCCTCACTAATATTGCCTACTTGCGCGAACTTTTCGTGGATATGCGACACTTCTGAATGGAGTTTCTGTCCGATTTTATTAAATTTTTCGCCCATTTCCTGCTTAACTTCAATGATCTTTTCAGTAACCGACTCACAGCACGCTTCTACTTTGTCGTCGCATGCCTGTAATTTGGTCTGAATTTCGGTTTTAAAAATTTTGAAATTTTCGGTAGTTTCCGCTTGTGCACCTTCCCAACTCCTGACTGAGTTTTTCTACGTTCCCCTCTATTTCCCCGCATCTGCCTTCGACCTGATTCTTTAAAATCCCTATTTCATGGTTAAGTTTTTGCTCGAGACTTTCTAATTTATTTGCTTGGGCTTCCAAATGACTTTCGATTCGGTTAAATCTGTCCTCACACTTGCTCTCATGTGCTGTGAACCGTTCATCTAACATTTCCTGTAATTTGGCAGCGTTATTTGAGATTTTCTCCTCTAATTTTGCGACATTGCTATCTGACTGGTCTTTAATTTCTTTCAATTTAGCGGCGTTGTCTGAAAATTTCTCCTCAAATTTGGCAACAGTGTTATCTGAAATTTCTCTCATAACGCGCAAGATCTCACTTAAGGTGGGACCTTGCGTCGACGGGCTCCTCAAAACTGTCTTCACCCGTCACGTCAATACCTGATTCGTCCTGCATTTTACGATGTTACGCGGTTTCACTTGTTTTAGTACGCGCACACGGTATTTACACAACACAACACAACACAAGACAATGACACTTACAAGGAAAACACAGTACAAAATGACATCCTCAACAGACCATAAGTTATTAACTTCTCTACACCGTGCCTTCCATCCATCATCTTAATAATTTAAACAATTTAATAATTTAGGCAGAGAAATCTCAGGGCGCTTATCTGGGATATTAAAAAATGAAAATTACGATTATTTCGCGTTAATCGAGCCCCACGGTGGGGAAAGCCAATTGCAACTACCCTCGCGTCTTCGGTTGGGCGCCTCAGACGGGTAGCCGGCCCGCTCAGTCGACAGATTACCTGAAACGGCGGAGATGGAGGAAGCCGGTGGCCTAGGTTGAATGAGAAGTCAAACATGTGAATTTAGAACAAGTTGAATTTATTCATTAACAAAAGAAAACGCTAATGGTCTGGTGATGATAACTCTGGCGAGCATGCCCCCAAAATCGAAATAAAACAAAAAAATGAAATGTCATGCACATAAGAGAACAAAAAATTACAAAGTGATTACAATCAGATGAAACTCTTCTTCGCGCGCGAATTCCCGCTTGACGGCCATGCGCGGCCGGGAACTCCTCTTCGTCGCCCGGTCGAGAGGAAGTCAACACTGATTGTCTGATGTACTGTTCACACCTCTCGATCGCGTGTACGACATAAGACACTCAAACAGAAAATACCTCTGTTAGGCGGCCTGTGTCACCCACTGAAGTTGAACGACCTCAGGTCAGCTGGCAGTTCGGCTGGCGAGGTTCGTGGCGGGCGAGGGGCGCCGCTCGGAAAATGTAGGTCAGATCAGGTACTTGCGAGGGTAGCGGCCAAGGCGGCCGGAACACAAAAGCGCCGTCTGCTCGCTGCGGTGAATGGGTCAGCACAGTTCATTCACTGACACGGTCGGTTCATTCCCGGTCGATCTCACAATACTTTGATACTAATGAGCCCGTGAATTATCGCACAAATTCACAAAGGAAAAGAGAGTCTCGAGTTCGCACGTAAATCGGACGTAATATAATACGAATTGCTGTCAAATGTTCATAATACTGTTCTGCGGCCTGCGTTCGTCACAGAAGTCTTGTACCCAAACTCTACAAGAAACTTAATAATTTTTTTTAAGTCCATCGAACCGAACGCCACAACAGAATATAACAGGTTCCCCCCTGCGGCCGCCACTTGCGTCCGATTCTGAACACGGCTCCCAAGCTTCTCTTTTGTGCCTCGTCGCTCCAAGTTTTAGGAAACCTCGTTCCCCCCACCAAAATTATCCCTGTGACTCTGGAATATTCTAGAACAAACCCGAATTCTGGCTGCTATTGGCGAAAGGGTACTGCGCATTAGATATTTTCTGCCCAATCAGAGGATGTTTTCGAGGCCGAGAAAAGAGTGAGAGAGGGGCTGGTTATCGCTCCCTCTCGCTTTAATTTTGCGTCGAAAAGGGGCAGTTATTAACGACCGGGGGGGTGTGAGGGGCTAGGAATCTCTAGGGAGGTTGACGGAAGAGTTCCAGGCGTCGTGGAAAAATACTGAAGGGGTCGTGTGCGGAGCGGCCACCCAGAGTTGGGGCACACGTGTCCTTGACGAATTAGGGAGCGAAGGGTGCCGACACCGTGGCGCCTCGCCTGGCCCTCGGGTCGCCTCCGTGGCGCCTCGCATCTCTCGCGTCGCCGCCTGCGTGGAGTTATTTTGCGGCAGAATAAACTTGAATTTATTCGGTATCACTACAGTATTGTTTATTAACGAATTAATAATTAAAGAACGGTCATCAGTGTACAATTGCGCTTGCCATGTTATTCTTCATCCAATTCTTTTCAAAAAGGAATTCTCTTCCATGTGTACATTTTCTCAGTCTAAAACTTGCTACCACATTAATTTTGATTTGTACGCCTACTTCATCAGAGAGTACGACAGACAATTCTTCTAATAAATACTACATATGGTGTCTAAATTGTTTTAAACTTGCTTTTGAAATTGTGGAATCTATCTTTTCATGCAATTTTAGAAATTTTATAAAGTACCCTGATAAGGAACTTTTACAGCTGCACTGCCCTAAAGCCACGGTTTGACATAAAGTTACAATCAACAGAGAGACATTATTTAAGGAATTTTTAACTACACAAGATAGTTTAAAATCTGATCTGAGCAGAAACATTTTAAATATTAAATATCTCTTGCCATCTATCGAGTTCGAAGCAATGCCCCGGGAAGATGTATCTATAATTTGTTACTTTCATAAAGTCCAATATTTCTTTAAAATCGGACTCATTAAAGAATATTCCCATATTCTCTTTGCCTCTTTGAAAAATTAATGGCATTAAATCTTTTTTAACTTTCCTTAAAATGCTAAAAAAGTGGTGTCAGGATTGCTTGCTACATTATGTATTTTACATTCACACACATTGTAAAATAGGTTTTTATATATGTAATGACGGCACGGAAAGAATAATGCTCTGCACAAATTTTCAAGAAAGACGTATACTCCTTCAAGATGTCAAGTGTTTGATGCCGTTGCATCATATCCAAGAATTTGTAATCTTTTTTCTTCTTGTAATGTTCTTTGTCTCGCCCTTTCTTCTTTATCCGCAAGATGTTCGTCCAGTCCTTCAAAATAACTTTTACATCCTGGCTCTTTCTGCCGAAATAAAAACATCCTTTCTTCTTCCAACATAATCATTTGTAAAGCATTCGGATGTGCAATATCAAATAGATTGTTCAATTTATTTCTAAACTCATCTTCACGATGCTTAAAAACATCTTCACACTTGTTTGCGTTTTTTGTAATTTTCTTCACTCCGAATAGTACAAGTTAATAAGTTTTTGCGAACAATGCTGATTAGCTCTTGCTGAAATTCTTGCTTTCTCGCAAAATATCATTCTCTCACAAACCACAAGTTTAGCGCTTGCCCTAACTGTTCATTTTACTTCCCATATTTTGTGAAATAAAACATCAAGCACTTGACTTATGGTCAATTGTGTCCGTTTATTTGGTGTTTCATATGAATAGTTAACATTATCTCCTAATAAAAACACGCGTTCTTCGGCACTGCATATGACACTAACATATGAAACTGTTAGATTAGCAACCTTTGTACACGAGTAATACGATCGATTAAAATTCATGCTCTGGACATGTCCGTCATGCAAATTCGCGATCAAGTCGGCACGGGTTAGAATACTCCGATCTCAAAAAAATTTTGTATAGGCATGTTTTAAGCGCATTGGAACAAAATTGGAGGGTGAGCGGTCAAAAATTTGAAAGTCGGAAAATAAGGGACACCCTAATGTACCGTCCTCTTCGACATCCGTACGCCGTCTGGTACACTAGCTGCTTGCATTTACCACCAAAGCTCGGCGGAAAAAAACAACAAACTGTCTCTTTCGTTTTTTGTCCCAGGCATTGTTTCGTGGCGAAAATTGCGTTTTCTCCCTTATTCTGACACGTATTCATTTACAATTTTTAAATAAATCACTTATGCCATTTACTCGAACGTCCTGCCTCCTTAAACACTTCAAAACTGTTCTTATTTAGCTATTTTACTATGACTTGCATTCTTATTTACATGATGTGTAAGCCATTCATTTGTTTGCTGACGTCACTTACAATTATTACAATTTTGCAAAATGTCGATTATTCTCGCATCTATTACTCATTAGCACATCACAACTTGAAATATCCTTATTCGTTATCTGCTCGTATTTTCACTAAATTTTGAGATGCTGCCATAATAAACATACAAAAGTTCCTAAGCCTCTGCGCCATCGTTTGTCATTATGAGAATGCCATTATTTTTCCTTGGTTAAACATTCCGAATATGGACTTTTTCGGCATGTCCATGTGAACCGTCACAATACGTACGTATACAGGAAAGTAATAATGTGAACAAATCATCGCTAATGTAAATATTCACGTCGGAGACAAGTAAAGAAAAATACTTTATTTGGAGGATAAATCTCTATCTTCAATTCTGTAGTTGTAAGAAGACGCCGAAAAATATTCAACTTTTTGCAATTTTCGAAAACTGAGAGTTAATCTTGAAAATTGGACCTATCCCACCTTTATACGTGTATTTTACTCAATTATGACAAGAAATTTCAAGAAAATAGACATTTTGAAAAAATTGTTCATTATGTCTCGGGGCTTCATATAACGTATCCCAAAATTTTGAAGAAAGTTTTTCAAACTCGCGGCGCCTCGAGTCGAGCCAGATCGACTGGAGAATATGCAATACGGAAAAAAACCTACGTATGGTTTAGGCGGTAGTATGTTCACAGACGGACAGATGTTTTGCGTTCAATTGACTTCAGTATCAAGGACGCCCAAAATAGGGATTTTGGTTACACCACTTGTTAGAAGATTTTTTCTTAATTTAGCAACTGGCTAATTTAGCACTTTTCTAATTTTATCCACTTTTTTTGTTACCAGGACCCGGCATTGAGAGTTTTTCTGCCGAAAATCCACCGTTCTTCCGCGCAGCGTTACATAACTTTCCCTATACTACGTATATTATTCCGTGTATACGTACGCAAACGGGAAAGTAAAAAAGCTGTGGTATCCCGCAACTAGAGATATGTGGAGAGAAATTATCTGCGGAATCTGAAGCGGTAAAACGTTGCATGAAATTACAAGAGATAGTAAAAAATTAAAACTTACAAATGTCTAGCTTTTTAATTGCGATGAAACTGGACTTAATTTAAAAATGCTACCTTCTAAACACTCGCGTCACGTGGTGCTCCAGGTCATAAAAAGTGCAACGAGATTGCAACATCAAATGCATAAGGAAGTCACAAAATGAAACTTGTTGTCGCAAAAGCGACTAAGCCAAGAGCCGTTAAACATGTTTTCATATTGTCTCTACCGGTTACGTATCAAACCAAAAATGTGCTTGGGTAACGCAAGAGATATTTAAAAGCTGGTTTTACTATGATTGCGTTTCAGAAATTAAAAATTGTTTTTAAAAAAGTGGGTTCTGCCTTGCAAGGCCATCTTGGGGTTGATAACGCGGGTTCCCATACAAATACGAATGAATCAAATTGCGACGGAATTCTTGCCATGCGTTTACCCCAAATGTAACCAGTTATATTCAGCTCATGGATCAAGGGGCCCTACTATGTTTTAAAAAACGCCGTAGATTGCTGCAATCTCTTCTAGAATCCACAGAAGGTGAAGAAACCATTCCAGATGCGTTGAAGAAAGTTACCGTTAAAGACGTGAACTGGGTGTCTGGGACGTGGGATGAAATAACCTCAGATATAACTCTGAAAACTTGCAATAAAATTTTGAAGATCGACAGTACAGAAAGCAATTCTAATCAGGACATTGATGAGGACGATGTACCCTTGTATAATTTAATTAAAAAATACCAGAGTTCGAAAACACAGATATTTCTGAGGTGGAAGAATTGGAAATAATGACGAGCAACTAGAATTTACGGATGCAGCTTAAGTTGGTATGACTGATGTAGTAGAGCAGGATGACAATGAGGAGGATTAATTGATTCTACATCGCGTGTGAGTCACAACGAGGGTGTTCCTGCGCCAGAGGTCGCCGTGAAGTACATAGAACAACAACCTAAGGCAAGTCCAGCCGACAGTGCGATGTTCAGAAGATATTGCCGCACAGAAAAGAAAGAATGTACTTAAACAAAAAAGTGATAATTACTTTAAGATGCAATTAACCCATCTTAAGCGATTAACCCAGAAACGGATGGCTTGGGTCTGTGAGACCCATGACGTAACAAAATCTTCAGCCAATCACATTCGAATAATGCTAGAAGCCTGTTCGTCTCTCTACCTTTCTTTTATTCTCAAACGAAACGCTCAGTGTAATAGTTATTGCCGTATAGGTTGTATACGTGATTATATGGGTTATTTGGTTCATGCTTGGTCTCTCAGACCCAACCCATTCGTTCGTGTAATGTAATCGAGTAGATACATATTCGTATTTTTACAACTATGTATTATTGCGACATAGTATTAGTGCGTTAATTTTATGTAGTATTACGTATAACTAAAGTCAAAATCAAATGTAATTTCAGAAATGAATCCAACTTTTCAGTGGAATGACGAAGATGGTATTAGGGAGGCCTCATTGTCCTCCTTCTTAAATTTACCTAATATTTTTTTATACAAATTAAAATGCATAATAAATTAACAAAAATGTTTTCTTTTATATCAAACTAACATAATGAAGTCCTCTAACAATGAAATAAACAAAATATTTGTTAAGTAATTCTTGTTTTTAACCCGCCCATCCATCTCAGACCCAGCCCATCGGTTCGCCTTACATTTTTTCACCCTTCTATCGCCGGGTTAATGTTGGCCTTCTATCGCCGGGTTAAAGAATATAATGCAAGTCCATTTGTATTGAAAGAGAGAGAGAGAGAGAGAAAGAGAGAGAGAGAGAGGGATTGATAGATAGGTAGATTTCAATACAAATGGACTTGCTGTATATATATATATATATATACATATATATATATATATATATATATATATAGTACGCGTCACCTGTATGTACACTATGCCTAGGTGACGCGTTCGACAACCAGTTGTCCAGTTAGACGCGTTCGAGAGGGGCCGCATCGTGGGTGTGCGGGAGGCTGGTTGGTCCTGTCGCCGTATTGCGCGCCACACCGGTCGTACGGACACCACCATTGTCCGTTGTTGGCGGCAATAGATTGAGAAAAGCACGCACATACGAACTGCAGAATCTGGACGTCAGCCACGCACCACGAAGAAGGAGGACCGATGGAGACGTAGTTAGGGAGTGCCACGACGAGCTGTTTGTGGTATCTCATCACATGTCCTGCCAGCCTGGTGATAGTGTGGGGCGCGGTATACCATGGTGCCCGTTCACCGTTAGTGTTCCTCGGAGGCAGCGTAACAGCCACACGGTACATTCAGAAGAACCTGCAACCGGTGGCTCTGTTGTTAGTGAACGCCTTCGCCCATGACCTATTTCAAAAGGATAACGCGCGTCCGCATACCGTAGGTATCTCCCGAGCATGCCTTGCAGCCATGGATACTCTGCGATGGCTAGCAGCGTTGCCAGACCTGTCCCCGATCGAGGAAGTTTGGGGTGCTAAGCAGTGTGCGATCAGGATCCCACCCCTACCCAATAATCTGCAAGAACTGCGCGCTCAGGTGCAAGCTGCATGAGATGGAATTGCACAAGACTCCATTCTAAACTTATACAAGTCCATGTCGCGACGTCTGGACGCGTGTGTTCACCAACATGGCGGCCCCACGCCATATTAACATGTACCGTCTTTGGCTGTATAGCGCAATAAATGTTGGGCCTATAAATGTGAAAGTGTAATAATTTCATATGCTTGGTACCCTGTACTTGCCTGCCAACAATGATCGCAATCCGCCTCATCCTTCTGGGTGCAGCTTTTTTATGACGAGTGTGTGTGTATATATATTGCGATGTGTCGTATGACCATCGCACCCCGCCACCCCAGCGACACGCCACATTAGCAGAAGCTCGGAGGGACAGACGGCCTCTCGCCTCGCCTGATCAGTTCCGCACAGCTGCGTAGGCCTCTCCGCACCTTGAACAATAAATCCACCCCTTTTGTGCCTCCAACAAAATGGGTGACTCCCGGAACAACTGCGTTAGGAACACGGGCGCAGCCACGCAGTACGATAATCCCCTAGGCCCAATAAACATATCACCGTCAACAGCAGAGAGCCGCCTAGACAAAGACATCCAATGACAAGCCAGGAGGCGTAGGCAGCGAAAGGAAGCGATCATCTTATCCAAACAGTTCACTAAAGTAATAGAAGATTCTGGAATCTGGCAAACCGGCCTATGAAAACGCTAGGAAGAAGCACGTGACGAGTCAGGCGTGGTGCAAAGAAAGGAAGTGGGGAACGAAGCCGGGTGAGGCAGGAAGGCTTGAAGATCAGAGAGGAAAAAGTCACGGCAGAGGGCGGGTCGAGAGAGAAATCACAGCAGAGGGCGGTCGAGCTGGAGTTTAGTAAAAGATCACGGTAGAGGGCAGTCGAAATATTACCAGCATAAAGTTATAGTAAAATTACGAGAGAGAGAGAGGGTAGCGGTGAAAGACAACGACGGCAGTGCGTGAGAGGCGAGCATTGTGCTGACCGCCACGAAATCCGCCCGGCCTTCATTCAGCCGCGGAATTTATTTCGCATAGCCAGATTTTGGCTTGCAACGTTACATGCGGTCCAGGCGACGTGTGATGACCTGAGACGCGCGCCTGCTCTTCGTCATCGCTACGCGGACAACCAACGCCGACATCCCGCGCGCCGGAGCATTCATCCCTGGGGCCACTGTGAGGCCCGCGTTCCAACGCTCCAGCGTCGCCCCTGAGGGTCCGGCCGCGTCACCCCATCGGCCGGTGAGCAATCCCGTTGCGGTGACGTAACCATCACATCATCAACATCCTGTAAGTCTCCATCACCATCACTAGCCTAAAGCCACGAACAGTTTTTATGCCTGCAAGAACAGTTGTTTTTTTTCAATAAATGTGTCCCCGCCATTTTGACGGGTGAAAAAGTCAAATCTAAGAGAAGTGTTCATTATTCCATAACAAAAAAAAACCAATGCAATCCGTCGACCCAGGGCACTCACCCCTGAGACGCTCGACGCCGGCGATAAAATAGCAGGTAAGTGGGCATGCGCTTGGCGCCTCTCAAATAAATTTAACGTGTGTCCCTCCTGCTATCTGGGAACGACCGTCACACCTTCAGCGTGACGGCGTTGCTACCTTGTGATGTGACCCCTTCCGGTCTCATTCCAAAGAATCGGCACCCGACGTGGGTGGTTGCATCACAATATATATAATATATATATATATATATATATATATATATAGAGAGAGAGAGAGAGAGAGAGAGGGAGAGAGAGAGATTGCAGCCAAATCCGCCGCCACCTGCGACCTGGCTGTCATTAAACAACGTTTTTCGCTATCTTACTTCTTCAACCCTAGCCGGAAAGCTGCGTGGCTCTTACCTTGGATGCTCGGTGACGTCAAGATGGACCTTCCTTCTTCTTGGAAAAAATACAGAAATGTACAACGAATTTTCGTTTAGAAACAAAAACAATATATTCTTCGATAAAAGAGCGAACATACGAAAAGCACAACATTCAAATTCTGTGCACTCATCCGTTCAATTATAACCCAATTATGCTGAAATCATATTTACGTGTTTATTCAAAGAATACTTCTTTTCGTTTGAATTCGAATACATATTCAGGATCAGACTTTTTCCTATTCAATTAAGCCTTCTCTTATTTTGGTCGAACTTGCTACCAGCTGGCATGGTATCGGCTAGCAATGCCGATTTTGCATTCGACTTTCATAAACTAATTCTACACAAATCAAAGAAATAAACCCTCTTATGAACTAGAAGATCACAATCATGAATTAAGTTAGAGCGTACATCAAGAAATCATTAACGAACTACTTTTGTACAAGGTTTTAATAAAAAGTTCTTTGTTCCTATTTAACGTACTGTCCTTTACAACTATACAAAGTTCATCGTTCATGCGTTATTAATAAATCTTGTCCCTTTCTAACTGCTGGACATTAATTTGCATTGAAATTTAAGTATGCTGTCCACGACTTTACACAAATTTTCTATTACTCGTACTTTTCCTTGCACGGGTACTCACGACTCCGCTTTCCGACTGCAGAGCAGGCATCGCAGATACGACGTCTAACAAGCTGATGAAGCGGCAACTTGCGGCTCGTTCCGATGCTAGTTGTGGATTCCCTCCGGACATCGATTGCGCGTCAGCTCCTACGGCTCCGGCGCAGCGGCGTCGGCTCCAACGGCGGCGCCTTCGTCCGGCGAGGCGGTGAGTTCGAGAGTCCCCTGGACCTCGGCGACGGGCGACGTGCGTGCACTCCGCGTTCCACTTCTTGCCACCGTTTATTTAGTACGGTGATTGGGATTGTTCATTAACGCACTGTGACGTTACTATGCGAGGAGAAACGTGACTGCTGCTTCCACAATTTCGATAGGCAGTTGCACAACTACCATTTCCCATAAGAGAGTGCCTCAAGATTGGCGATTCCAACGGTTTTCTTCTCCCCGAAAATGGCACACGTCGTAACTTGACGGAATGTCGCTCGCTCGAACCCCTCGATTGTAACCGTTCCGAATTGCTCTCACAACTACTTCTTCACATATCTGCTAACAAATCTCTTCTGTTTTTCCGCCGGTTCGAGATCTGGCGTTTTCCGTTTCTCTCTTTTTTTCGTGTCTGTCTATTAGAAATTTCTCATATTTTAAAAATTTAAAGTCGTATCGACAGCTAGGTCATTAGCGACTCTGAAAATATACATTACAACAGTAATAAATGACTAATGGAGGTTTACAGATTCAGTACAAGATACAATAATAAAGATTGTTTACAGGATTGCAGAAAAGGAAAGGGTAGTAACAATAATACTTAATCACTTCTTCGTCAATATTTCTTAATTAATCTTTCGTGTCGTTAATTTTCGGACTACTCGCTGATGTGCTCGCCTGATGACATTTTCCTGCGTTGGGTAACTACGTCATCATCGCGCCAGGTTTAAGCTTCAACATACGGGGACTTATGATAGAATCTCATGTTTTCTTTTTCTTCTTGTTTTTTGCTTTTTTGACATGAGGCCTATACTTGAGTTCGACTCATTGCTCCTTAGTTGATAAGATTTTTTTCACTACTGAAAATATTGAAAGGGGTTGGCAAACAATTTTGACTCAATAACCTCCTCCTTGTCTAATATTTTTCGCGGATTGGTATGATTTCAGTTTCTTTTTTTATCTAATTCTATCTTGATTTCTTCTCTGGTGATTTCATAACCTAAACATTTTATTTGAGGGACACACAAATGAGATTTTTCAATATTTAAAACCGAATTAATCTTGATTAATTTTTTTCATTAAATCTTCCATTGATTTTAAATGTTCCTCAACATTCCTCGAATGCAAGATTACATTCGTCCACATAAATAGTAGTATCTTGTAAACCCATTCTTCATGAGGTATTGCACAAGCTCAGCACCACTATTTTGTAATCCAAAAGGAACGCGTTTGAACACGTAGCTACGTCCTTGAAACAGAAAGCGGGTGTAGTTCTGGTGCCAAGCATAATTGGTAATAAGCGCTACCGAAGTCGGTCGGCGGAAACCATTCTTTGTTACCGAACTTTAATAATACAAATTTCGGCGGTATGGTCCCTGTCCGGAAGCGTCAATGAATTCAGCTTTCGAGCATCCAAACACAGTCATAACGGGTCATTTTGCTTTTTCACCAAAACGGTGGGGTTGACGTAAGCGTTGTTGCCTTTTTTACTATTCCATCTTCAATCATTTCTTCAGTCTGTCTCGTTGTTTCAGTCTGGTATGCCACCAGGATTGGATGTCTTCGTCCTTTGAATGATGTCTTATCGGTTAGTTGAATTCTGAACACAGTTTACCACCTTTTAGAAGAACACCTTTTACCAGTTCAGGATTTTTTTCATCAACACTTTTCTAGGGACACTTTTTTCATGTAAATGACCAGTCTGTATAATTTCGCCTTGTGTTCTTCATCGAGAAGTTCTGTTTCATTAATTTTATTTTCTTTTTTTCTTGATAAATTATTTGTTTCTGACGTACATACATCTCGTTCATCAATATTTTCAGTTAAATCATATTCACCAATTTTCATCTTATTTGTCTTAATCGTCGCATCATCTTTACGGATGTGTATCTTCGAAGCTTCTATATCTACGACTACGTAATTTTCTACGAGAAAATCAATGCCAAGTATCAAGGTGAGCGTCAGTCCTCTCAGGACGAGAAATGGCGAGTCATACACCACGTTATAAATCTTCAAAGGTGCGAATATTTGTTTGTTTTCGGGCTGGATTTATTTCCCACGACTGTGGTAATGCGAGTGCTTTTCAATGGCAGTTGAGGAATCTTGATTCCAGGGCCCTTTAACACATTACAGGTGTCCTCCGCCATAATGCTCGCCATGAAGTCGGTATCCATAAGTGCCTCAAACTTAATATCACCGCAGCATACTTCAATTACTGAGCATCGGTGCAGATACTAACTAGTGGTTAGAGCCGCATTTTTCTGACGACCCCACAGCAATTATCGGAACCACGTTGCAATTGTCTGGTACTGGGTTCGACATGGGGTCCCTGTTCACATCGAACGATGACATTTTTCCTAAGTGCATGGCTCTGATTGTTCGTATTTATTTGAGTCTTCATTATCTTCGGGTTTCTTATTCTTTCGCTTGTTCTGACAATAATTCTTAATGGCCTTCCCTTTTCCTTCTAGTTTTGAAGCTTGTTATTTAGCCTCGTTCCGGATACTGTTGTCTGCTGCATTTCTTTTTGATTTCTTGGTTGCATGTTGCTTACTTTTCTTTACCGACCTTGCCTCCCACATATGTGACAATGACTTTCGTGGCTGGGTAAATCTTGTTACTCTTGGCCGTATAGTTTGTAGTGATGTAGTTGCTGAGCAATCTTTGGAATGATTCGAGGCCTTTCGGCAAATTCTTCTTACTAAGATTAGGATTCCACAAGGGAAATGTCTAATTAATAAGGATATAATCTCCTGGGAATTCCATCGGTGGCGAACATAACTTCAACGTTGCAATTTTTCCGTCTGCGTAATCTCGCACGTTTCCGAGCGTAAGCTAACAGAACGAATTCATAACATTAACCTTGAGGTTTAACTGAATTTCCTCGCTCCAATATCACTTCAATAAATTTTCTTTAAATTCTTGAACGGTCTTTGGAAAAGGTTTCTAATTTTCCATCCATGTTCTTGCGTTTTTCGTAAGATCTGGTACAAAATATGGGTCTTTTATTGCTCTGTTAATCTACTAAATGCCAAAAAATCTATCTAAATAGATAATATAAATATCTATAATATAATAAAAAATCTATCTAAAAAATAAATAAGGGTACTCCCTGGTGATCTCGAGAATTTAAGAGTAGGCGGCACATTTAGATTTAAGGGATGCACAGAACTTGTAGAAATTGGCGTTGTTTTTACAGTTTCCTACAAGTTCTCTAGATTCGCTTTAACTTCCACACGTATTTGCGCGCCAGCTTCCACCCGATCACAAGGCGTTTTCAATTCTTTCACAACTTTCTCTTCGTGTTCCTGTGTGCGCGTTTTCCACGAACTTTCAGGATCTACTTTCGTGTTTTTACGCTTCATACTTTTTAACCGTTTCTATCGTGTCCGATTATTCTTCAAGTTTTTGGACATCTTACTTTAATTCGGTCGCCCAAGCCTCCCGTTGCGCCGTAAAGCTTCGACCTTGTTATTAATGATGTTTATTTTCGATATTAAATCTGCTGCTAAAGCATTAATTTGCTCTTTCAATTCAGCAACTAAAATCTAGTTTTGATGGTTAAGAACTTTTAGTTTACTTCTGTATAAAGGACAACATAACACTTCAACCTTTTTGAATTGTCGTTACTTGTTTATTTTTAATTTATTGCCATTAATTGCAATAATAATTTCAATCTGTTAGTATATAAGTAGCAATTGATTGACTAATATACACAAGAATATTGATTTCAGGACTGAGGTTCGAAAGGAAGAAAAGAAATTGTTTAAAAAGAAGAAAAGGACAACATAACAATGCACAATTCGTGTAACACTTACACCTTTTTAAATTGTCGTTACTTGTTTCTTTTTAATTTATTGCCATTAATTGCAATATTAATTTTCAATCTGTTAATATGTAAGTAGCAATTGATTGACTAATATACACAAGAATATTGATTTCAAGACTGAGGCTTGAAAGGAAGAAAAGAAATTGTTCACTTGAAAACCTTGCTTGAGAAGCAGTTAATTAAACCGATGAGCTATAAAGACTTGCGCCCTTCTCTAACTTGATGGTGGGCGTCTATCAATTCAAACGACTCACACGGAAATTGCTCCTAACAAGCCTCGTTGCGCGATTGCTAGTTAATGCAACTGGACTGTTGCTTAATGTGCTTTGCGTTGGACACCAGTCGCATGACGAAAGCCCTTGTAAATTGCATTCTTTATCGTGAATTGCGTTTGGGCGACAGAACCCTTATCTGCCTAGCGTTCCCGTAGGTGCACGCTGTACGAATCTTCAGATAGATTTAGTTTCAACTTAAAATGCTGCAATAATGCAACTAGAACTACGTGTTGTTTTCCTTATCATGTTAAAAGGTGTCAGCGCATGCATTTCAAAATTCCGAGAAGAAAGTTTTTAAAAACAATTTCCTTGAAAATTACGCAATGGTATAAGAAAAAGTAAAAAAAAAATAATACAGACAGATAACGGTTAATGCGTCTAAAGCGCTTGGAAATTGCCATCGTGTTTTGCGATTGGACGCCAGTTAATGCAATCGAACATGCAGTCACTCCGACTTGGGTGGCAATAAACAACTCTTTTCGCGATCGGGCTTCTTCAAACCGGCCCCGCAATGTACTCGTGTTATCTTGACAGATATACTCATTTTGTGTTCATCTGATAATGACAAAGGTTTTTTTTTAAACGTCCGTCCGTCTTGCTGTCTCTGTGTTTGTCTGCCAGCTCTCTGTGCCTCTGTTCCTCCGTCCAACCGTCCGTCCTTCAAATAGTGAACAACACTATAGGTTATACAATTCGTAGGATGTTTGCCAAAATTAATATTCTTGGATCGGTCTTAACTATAAACTCTGCAATTTGGAAAGATTTCTTGATATTTTTGGAACACTTCACATGAAACCCCTAGCAGAAATTCAAAATTTACCCAAAAAGTCTCCATATTAAAAAAAATTCTTGTAAGATTAGAGTCAAATACAACTACAAATTGCAAGTGCGATTTTCACTGTCACCCCTGAAAATTGCAGACATTCGAAATATTTTGGACTCCAGTCATATGTTTCTTCTTCTCGAGCCATCACTCACCGAATATTGATAGTTACAATGCTGCACGTTTTCCTTAAATCAGGAGTCTGTACGTGTAGAGCAGTGACAATGTAGATGTTTTGTAATGCCACAGTACAATACAATCGGCGCTGATAGGACGAAATCGCCCAGTCCGTCCGTCGATCGCCTGCGAAAAGGGTGGCTGGCTTGGGTGGCCGCGTGTCCCCGTCTCAATTGGCTGCAACGCGTCCTCGAATGTCACATACGATCGCGGCCGTCCCATGTCAGCGGCTCTTGTTACTTTAATGTATCTCTTACGATAATCACACATTCTGAATATGCCAGTTGTTAGATGTGCATTTATAGAGTTCAGTCACAAGTCGGCACTGAGTAATTTCAAAGCTGAAAGTTGAGCAATTATCACTACCTATACTAATTTTTGCGGCGCGGGTTTTAATGAGTTGTTTAATTGAGCCGTCACTCTCCCACCTCGGTCCCCTAAAAGATCCTCCCTTTACAAAGTTCTCCATTGTGAATTGATTGATTACTA
>JAHLJT010009436.1:255015888-255032386 GCA_031308135.1 Acheta domesticus | reverse complement strand
GTGATTACGGGCGCGTCAATTGCTAAGGTAATTCCAGTAAGTGTGGTAAGTCCCGCAAGTGTGGTGCATGTCTTTTGCTCTGGAGGTGGTGGTGGTGGTGGTAATTGTGGTGGAGATGGTGTTGATCTTGCCTCGCTGGATGGTGAGATCCGGCCCCGACCTCCCGTCGGCCAGCGGGGTTTTATGGCTTTCTTCTGTTTGCACGTGTTTATTTATTTGTCAAAAAAACAGTAAAAACTGTATATGACGTGTGGGGAAAGAAATTTATCTGCGCACATTTTCTTTAGGGCCAGAATATAAAAAAAACGAAAAAATGAATTTAGAAAATAATTATTTTAGAAAAATCAAAATATTTGAAAATGTTTTTTCCCGAGTTATAGAAAATCAATTTCAACTGTAAATGAACTACAAGCAAAAGGAGTGTTCAACAAAACGTGCGCACAGTGAAGCTACATTTACGTCCAGAAGCAAAACAAGGGGCCATCTCAGCATTTGCTCTATGGATCAGGGAAACTGGACAAAAACCTGATCGAGATGGGCGTCATTGACCCGGAAGCTGAAGTACATTACTTGTTACAGGCGTATTAAATATTTTTTGAAAATGTATACAATGTAAACGTAAACTAATTCATTATATATCTTTGTTTTGTTACATTAAACATTATTTAATAAGAAGTTTATTAACAGTAAATAATAATAGAAAATGTCTACCTAACTATTATTTAATGAATTAATCGAGATATTACACTAAAAATCTTTAATCATTCATTCCCTTTGCATGTTTTAAAATGAGAGTTTGTTTCTGCAAACACACTGAGCTCGATTCTCGTAAGTTTGAAAAGAACCTTTATTATTATCGTTCTTCCGCTACAAATTATTTTTATTTTGTTCTTTTTGATTATCTTTGCTTTGGAATTTCAGTAGAAGAAAAGTTCAATTCAAATGAACAAATGGCAAAAATCTCTGATTCTGATCGTTAATGTTGATGTTTGTTCGTATGATCTTCATGTCAAGACCATGAATTCCTGTAGTTACGCCTCTATCCCTCACAGCCACCCCTCTCACACACCTTGTCTCCACGAAACAGTCTCGACGCCGCGAAGGCCGTCTTACCAACGGCTACTGTTGCGAGGGCTGCTACAAGAAAAGACCGTTTACTTAAAAATCACGTCTCAGAAAGTCTAATTTTATTCTCAAATTACCATCAAAATACTAACATATGATACATCATTTTATTCCTCTTTCATGATCTATACATTGCTGCTGAAAAAATATATAGTTCCATTCCATTAAGATGATTAAATTTCTCGAAAACTAAAAATGTCATAGACCCATGCATGTAACTTGCGCCATCATTCCGCATTGTTAATCGAAAACTGCATTTCGATATCCTGAACCGTTTAGAAGTTATGGGGGTGGCCCATAGTTGGTGGGTATATATATGTATATATATATAGTAACTGTACGACCCAGCGCGAACGAAATATGACCGAAATATTAATTTCTTATGAATTAATATCGATCGGGCGCGTATCGAGGACGAAAGGGGGCTCTGCTTGCGCCTCAGCAAACCAAGCACTTACAAAGCGGGGGCGGTTGGAGTTTATGACCGGCCTTTCCCTTTTTGCGGCCCATTGGGAGCGCGCGCAGCCGACCCAAGGCAGTGGGGGTGAAAAGGGTAGTCTGTTTGGCGGCTCGATCAACAAAGCAACGACCACCACCCACTCCATGTTTACAACCAAACATACTCTTCACACGAGCCGCGTTGGAAATTAGGCCACAACGAACTTTCGCAGAACCGCGACGCAAACCGATGCACGCCGGCCCAACGGACTCCGAAGTCAACGGAGATTTTTTGTATGCGACGAGAACAGACTTTGGTCGGAGATTCGCCCCGCCACTCCGCCAAAATTCAAGTTCCGTCAATCAGGGCAAACCGAAAAAGTAATGGGGGGTATCAGAGCTCTCGTCAGGACGGGAGAGCTACAGGAAGAACACTTGGAATGTAACTCCACGAGAGAACACTTTGATCTTAACTTCACGAGAGAATACTTCGGTTCTAACTTCACGAGAGAACACTTTGGTTCTAACTTCACGAAAGTTTATTTCTGCGAGAACTCCGCGAGCTGACACTGGTAGTCGAGCTTCGCGAGAAGTAATTGCTCTCAAGTTCTCATGAAGGACTTGCACTCGCCATAGTTAGCGGGCAATTATCAATGGGGACGTAAATGCAGGTTTCCCGCATCAGTCATTGTTTGGGCCGAGTCTCCAGAATCGTGACGGAAACCAGAGCCGAACGCGACTTGCTACCAAGGCAAAAAATCCGTAGTAATCGAAATTGCACGCCATACGCGTTTGCGTCGCTCGCCTGAGCTGTTCGCGAGTCGCAATTTCGAGGAAAAGGGAACGCGCCGCAGCTGTCGCTCAGGACGTCATCTCGGTTGCCTGGAAAGGTGATTATCGCTGGGGCGTCCTGACCTGCCAGGGGTGTCCACGGAAGCGGCCGAGGGAGCGGTCGACCCTTGGACAAAAGCGAAGGAGCGCCCTCCCCCCGCCTCCTCGAAGCCGACGCCAGCTGAGGGGCATCTCTCTCAAAATACCAGGCATGGTAATGTTCTTATTGTTACCGCAATAATGCGGAAGGACTGCAGCCCGTAGAGAAAGGGGTTCATATGCCATCTGCGTAATCTTGTAGAAAAATCCAGCGTCCTAAATTTAGGAGTGCATTGTAATTAATTTAAGTATGGCAGTCAATAGTTGTCAAAAAATATTAATTAAGCCGCCAAGTATCATTTATGTAAATCATTGTAAATTCATCCATCATCTCATTTTTTAATAGATTAAATTGTTATTGTAAAATTTAATTTTGAGTTATGTGTTTTTGTTATGAAAAACCTGTCACCGGTCCGATTCACAAAGCAGAAAGGGGGGGTGATTACAATATATATATATATATATATATATATATATATATATATATATATATATATACATGCGCGAGTAGCACTTGTAGTAGTGCTCGCATTTCCTTCATCTTAAAAACAAGGATTTTCTGGTATCACATTCACGAGGAATTCATTGAACATAATTAGTTTATTTACCATGTCAAGTTAAAGTCACAAGAAATAATGCGCAAATTCTTACTTTGAATTCACTATAAACATCAAAACCGTTCGCAAACTAGTTCTCTGCATTACAATAATAAAATGACAAACCACAAACTACCTTAACACAATCTGAAATCGACCTTCCGCGCTCTCTCATATTGGTCTTCGGTAGAATTCCGACTAAACTTAACGTAAAAGCTTGTTGCTTGTGAACTGTTAAGTTTACGAATTTACGTCTTCTGTTACGTGAATGGCCTCGCTTGATAACTCATTTCTAGGTTTTGTGGCTACGTGACGTTTACGTTTAAGTTTGCATTGTGAGTGAGGCCTAATAGACGTCCGAGAACATTCTACCGCAATCGTCTCCTTATTGGTGAAAGAAAATCCTTCTAAAAAGCCTTCACTACATCTAGGTGAACAAAGTCTCAAATTTGATGAAAATATTAAAGTATTGGGAATGTATATTGACTCCAAACTGAAATGGAAAAGACATATTCAATTACTAGTTGATGAATGTAAAAAGAGGTTAAACATATTGAGATTCATTTCTCATAAAAACTGGGGCGCTGACAAATCTCTTCTTTTGATGACATACAAAGCAATAGTCCGTTTCAAGATTGACTACGGAGCCATAGTATATGATTCTGCCAGTAAAAAAGATCTAAGAAAACTTGAAGTTATTCATAATAAAGCCTTGAGAATATGTACAGGTTGTTTTCATTCTAGTCTTATTGGTAGCATTCTAATAGAAGCAAAAGAAACAAGCCTATCACATCGCAGAGAATTGCTAACCCTCAAATATGCCATCAAATCAGCTGAAGTAAATAATCCAATAATTCACCATGACATCTACCCAAAACTTAAAGTTTATTATAAATATCATAAACGATTACACCAATATATAACAAAATCAAAAACCTATTCAGGACGTTAAATAGCATGGAAAATTTCAATGGAGAGAAAAGAAAACCAAACATTTCACCATGGATAATACCTGACATAGAAGTAGACCTATCTTAACCTCCATCCTAAAAGATGCAACATCAGATGAAGACTGGAAGATAAAATCAACTGAGTTAGTAAACAAATACAAAGATTACTATATGATATTCACAAAATTCATAAAAAGTCAAGAGGATAAATATGCAATAACATTCACTCAAGAAATTGAAATTAAAAATAGACTGCATTATTACTCCAGTCCAACTACTGCAGAAATGTGCTCCATATTGACAGCATTCAAACTTGCAAAGGAATCTAACAGAAAAAAATTGTCGTCTTTTCCACATCTATTGAAGCAATCAATAAAATATGCAATGGTGGCTCGAGTGCAAAAATGATAGACAACATTCATGAACTGTACTATGGGATGCAATCCAACAAGACTCTAGTAATGACCTGGCTCCCAAATTACAAAGAGATACCTGAAGATGACATAATAAGCATTGAGGAAGAGATGACAACTCCAGAAATCGGAAGAGTTTTAGCAACTTCCCACATATGGACTGATCTGTGGTCACACTCCATAAAGAAAATGCAGAAGATATGGGACAACTACTGGAGAACATTCAAGTCTAGCAATTTGCACAAAAAAATTCGAAATTTTACTCCTTGAAAACCTCCAAAGACTTTTCTAAACACGAACAGGTGATCTTATCAAGAATAAAAACTGGTCATTGTAATTTTAGTCACAAGCATCTTCTAACCAGTGATCCCCCTCCCATCTGTGTGCCCTGCAATACCTCTCTCAACATCCATCATTTGCTATACTACTGTAATCTATTTCAAGACAACAGACGCGAGCAGAATATTGATGTGCATGAGGAAGAACTAATCCTAACATCCGAGGATTATCAAAAAAAATATTACATTTCTGTAAATCTTGTAATTTCCTAAATGACATATAATCCTTCTAAATGTAATTCAAAACTGTTAAATTATTCTGTATAATTTTTCTGCTTATTATTTTGATCATCATTGTCATTGTGAGATTATTGTGTCATTGCGTTATTATTATTGTCATTGTGTATCATCAATTATCATTGTTTTATAACTAAAGAAAATATTATGTAATGTACAAATTTGTAGTCGCTAATAACCATAGCTGTTGATGCGACTTAAAATAAACAAATTAAAAAAATCCTTCTAAAATATTTGTTAACTGCTACTCATGACTGTGCCCCCTTTGCCCATCTCCAGCATGGGCACGTCATAAGGGCGCGCGGTAGGTTCAGTCCGATCCTGGAAGTCGCCGTGCCGTCACTACGTGCGTGGCTAATCGGGCGAATAATCGCGCCCTGGGGAAAACACTGGCTTGGTGTTGCAAGTTGTTGTGAAATTAATATACATTTTATTGCATATCAAATTTATGCATTCGGAACTTCAGCAGGCAGTAGGTACAGGAATGTGAAGGGGGAATAGCTGACCCTGCACAGATCGTAGCTAATTAAAATCCGGTGTTGGTAAGTATCAGGCATAAGGAAGATGCAAGAGCGTGATCCACTGCAATACTGAAGATTAGGGAAAGTGGGAAAAGCATAGTAAGAAAATAGTGGGCGCTAATAAGACGCCTAGAATTGACTTACAAACTAGAATTCTCTCTCCGAGTTGCAAATAACTTCATATCTTACTGAAGAATACGTTTCTCATCTACAGGCAGTTCGGATGATTGTAACGCTGCACAGTGTGTAATTTTGGTTTCTAGCTGGAAAAAACGCCCAATTTCCAATGAAATCAGAAGGGTTATCTGGGACATTTTTTGATTTTAAAAGGTCCCAAGTACACATAATTGGTATTCATTTTCTTCTGAATCGCTTGAGGTGGCGGTAGAACAAGCTCGAACACGCATGATCCTTCGGTGTCACCGGACGACTCTTTCAGGTGCATTTCCTTACATCTCGTGTTGGAGACCAAAGTGCATCAACGTACATTGCATTGCGGTGCTCATTTACGAATTGCGTTTTCGAATGCTTTCTCTCTTTAGTAGTGCTTCAAAAAAAAAAAGAAAAAGATAAAAGTGCTTTGGATTGCTCGGAGGGTGTTTTCAAAAAGTAAGTAATTTTAATGTAATTTTCACGCAATTTTACAAATACGTAGTATATCTAAGCTTTTAATACAGAATTTACCATAATTGACGCTTATGACTATATAGGCATTAAACCTAGTTGTTTTGGCTATCGAAATCATGAAAGATCAGCAGCACACTTGCGCACTCAAGACTTTTTAATGTTTTTTTCGCGGAGCCCTTAATTTCTTGGAGGGCGTTATTTGAGGTTTGGTGCAAAAGCTCTACGGAGGCAAAGTGTGACGCCGTATTCGTATTTTTTTACATGAACTAGGTGACAAACTATTACTGGTAATTCAATAAGTCCAATGAAAATTCAAATAGCCATTTTTTCAGTTCATTAGCAAAAGATAGAGAAAATACACTACGCATAAATAGCGTTTTATAGGGAAATTACTCATCGTCATTCGTGGATAACGCTATTTGAGTGTCTTGGCACATTTCGCCTCGACTGTAAATACAGACAAGGAACATGAAAGAAAATGAAAATAAAGAAAAAGGTATCTCACAGGAAGAAGAATTCCATGAAAAATTCTGTTAGTCGTAGTGTAGTACTGTCAGTCGACATGCCTAAAACACAAAGTGGCAATAGCAAATCAGAAATAACTGGAATAAATATGGACATACTAAAGCGTTTTGGAGTCATAATATAATGCCTAAACACTGGTGAAAAAATTAACTTAAATGGTTTTGAAAAATGTATTAATGACACTCGAGACTTGTATCTCCAATTGGTATTGCATGCCCTTAACTCCTAAGATTCTGTTTCATGAACGGGATATAATAACAAGTTACAATCTCCCCAAGGGAAAGATCTCTGAAGAAGCTCAAGAAGAAAGAAATAAGGACAATGCAATATTCAAAGAACTATTTACAAAGAAAACATCAAGAGAAATCACTAACACTGATTTCATGGACAAGGCTTCTCAGAGCATCTTTTCCAAATATTGAATGTTTCGTGCGTTCTTCAAAACCAAAAAAGAAAATCAATCAATCAAAAGATAATTATTTTGGTAGACACTGAACAACAAGGCACTGAAGAAGTAAATGCTGTTACTTCATTCGGTGATCCATCAGATAGAGACTGAACATTTAATGGATCGTAATAATCATTTTTGACCCTGATTCTTTAATTTGTTTCCACACTAGCTAATTCGAATTTTATTTTCTCACTTATTGGTTCACAATTAATAATATAACCATTTGTTTAACTCATTAATTATTTTTAAACTTTCATTTTATTTCTATTTGGATTTTCTTTCTCACTACATGAATTGACGCCCGTTGATCGACTTTTTAATTTTTTACAAAAGAAAACAGTTGCCTTAAAAATATTTCAAAGAAATTTGTTTCATATATTAACATTATAATTTATTTTTACTTTCCCGTATACGTACTTATACACGGAGTGATATACGTAGTATAGGGAAAGTCATGTAATGCTGCGCGAAAAAATGGCCAATTTTCGGCGGAAAAAAATTAATTGCCGGGCCGTGAAAACGAATAAGTGGATAAAACCAGTTGCTAAATTAAGAAAAAAAATCCCCTAACACGTGGTGTAGCCAGAAACCCTGTTTCTAGGTCCTTGATACCGAAACCCAATTGAAAGGAAAACGTACGTCCTCCGTTTGTCTGTCCGTGTCTGTCTGTCCGTCTGTGAACACTGCTAGCGCCTAAATACGTAGGATTTCTTCCAAAATGGATATTCCCCGGTCGATCTGGTTCTAGTCAAAGCTTTGAGATTTTGAAAAAGATTCTTCAAAATTTGGGGGTACTTTATATGAAGCCCCCCGGGGATTTTCAAAATTTTCTCAAAAACGGCTCCAATTGTTTTTAGTTTCTTGTATGAATAGAGTAAAATACACTTATTAAAATGGCATAGGTCTGATTTTCACGGATAACTCTGAATTTTCGAAAATTGTGAAAGTTCGAATTTTATTCGGCGTCTTTCTACAACTACAAGATAGAGATTTTTTCTTCAAATAAAATTTGTTCTGTATATTGAGTTCTTTCATAAAGGTCATGTAAATGTTTCTCAAAATTTTAGTAGTTTTCGTGCAATATTGCGTGCAATATGTGCAACATTAAAAAATTACAAAAACAAGATTTTCTCAAAAACGGCTCCAAATTTTTTCTTTTAACTTTTGGTAGGGATAGTGGTAAATTTACTCTATCAGATGACATAAAAGCCATATTGGTCTATCGGTTGTTTTTTTGAAAAATTACAAAAATGTAAATTTTTTTACTTGTCTCTCACGTCGTTAATATTTACATTATTTTTTCACACTATTATATTTACGAGTACATGCGCTTTAAATAATGTGAAATAAAGGTTCTCAAAAACATTACCGTTTTCTGTGAAAAGTAGCTCAAATTTCGGCATTTTCAGAAACGCTCAAACGCCATTTTCTCATATATGGCTGCAAATTTTTTCTTGAAACTTGTGTAACAGATAGTTATAATTACACTCTTTAATATGACGTAAAGTTTATTTTGAATTATTTTTTTGTTTTTTCAACAATTATATAAATGTAAATTTTTTGAAAGATCTCTCACATCTTTAATATGCACATTATCCGCAATTTGTAAAAATTATTACATTTGTGAGTGTAAGTGTTTCAAAAAACTTCAAATAAAGTAATTTGAAAACTCAAACACTTTCTGTGAAAATGAGCTTCAAATTTCGCATTTTTAGTAGCGCTAAAACGCCATTTTCTCTTAAACGGCACATAAATTTTAAAAGAAAATTGCCATTTACGGCTAGATTTTTGTGTTCTTTAATATTCTAAAATTAATATTTTCGTTCTACCAATCACTCAACCGGAACGGAGACCTCCGATCGCGTAAGCAGTGACATGCCTCCCACCTCGGATCCCAAAAAGACGGGACCGTCGAACCGCTGTAAGCGCACTTTAAGATGTACCCGCAAATACTCCGCTGCAAGCAGATGTGTACGGAGTTGAGGAAGACATCGGTGGGTAATGACACTGCTACGGCGGCGCCGGAGTCATTCTTTTGGTAATTCCATCACTCTTCAAGCACCTGGATTATCTTTCGTTGGATGGCGACACCTAGCATTTCTCCTGGTACTTTCTTCTGAATCACGGAATAAACGTTGCCTTGACAGAAATCTAGTTATTTTCATTGCTCCTTAAACAGAAATTTCCCAACATTTGTGATGCAAAAATTAAAGAAGAAATATTTGTGGGTCCATAAATACGATCATTAATGCGTTATGAAAAGTTTGAGAAACTATTGTATCTACTGGAGAAAGCAGATTGGTAAGCATTCAAAAGTGTTCAGTTTTTTTGAAAATTAAAAGGTGGAAAGTTATCAAGATATTGTAGACTCTCTTATAACATCGCTTTAAAATATGGATTATATGTTCTTGAAAGAACATATGCACATGCACCTAGATTTTTTCCAAAAATCTTGGCGCAGTGAGTGATGAGCACGGGGAACACTTTGATAAGGAGATTTTTGCTAAGGAAAATATATATCAAGGCAAATGGAATCTTACTATGCTGGCTGATTACACTGTTCTACAAGGGTTCTACTTCTGATATAAAAGTGTGTGATTCCTTATGAATTTGCAATGGTAAGTCCATATCTGAAATCAAAATGTCGCGTTCAGGGATAGTTTTTCCAGTAATTTTAATTTTTATATCATGAAAAAGGCATTATTTTCCGTAAATTTGCAAATAACACTTGGCAACATAAACTCCTGTATGTATGTCAAATGTTTTAATATTCAAATGTTGGTACTCCTCTCTCGATTGTATACTTTTATAAACACTGCTTACCTCAAACCTAGCTTCACTGTCACTGCCAGAAAGCCTCAAGTGTGAGAACGTTTAAAGTGATTTTTTTGTTTCTCGTGGTGGTACAGAAAGTGACAAGTAGATAAGAAGGAAAGGAGTAAATAAGAATGTCTTTGTACAGCACGAATTAAAGATTATTATGATATAATTTTGATTTTTCTAGAAAATGTCTCGTCGGCACTCCTGTCGAGAAACTTTCGAGAACATTTGCTGTATCTGCGGAGAATCCACATTTGTAAGAAAGAGGAATAGTATGTTGCGCATCTTCTTCTTGTAAATTAATAAATTGGTGGAAAAGAAAAGAAAATACCATGCTATTTGTTGTACCTAAGGTATGACGAGAACCAAAAGGCCATATATCAGACTGTTATTTGTGTGTCACAAAAATTCGAGGTTTTGAAAACAAGAAGTCAAAGAAACAATTGCTTACTCGGACCTACCTTATGCGCAAAGGCCAGTGCCACACTCTAAAGTCTTCCGGTTCCATTTTAGAAAATATTTTCAAATTAATTATATACAGTGAGTATAAATGGAAGGTATGTAGCAATTTCAAAGTAATTGCATTGTTATTAGGCATGCAACAAGGCTACACAAAATATGATTGTTTTCTTTGCGAGTGGTATAGTCGCGATGGAAATTCCCTTCACATTAGAAAGAAAAGGCCGGAACGAAATTGGAAAGTAGGTGAAAAATGTCCAACGTTAAAATCTGATAGCTCGTGAAGATATCCTTCTACCTCCTCTTCATTTCAAATTCGGTTTAATGAAACAATTTGTAAAGGCGATGGATCCAATTGGCGAAGTGTTTACGTATCTTGCTGACAAATTTCCTCGCCTTTCAGCAGCAAAAATAAAAGAAGGTGTATTTGTAGGCCCTCAGATCAGAAAACTTCAGATAGAAAGTTTGAAACATGCCTCACTGACGCAGAAGCGCGAACATGGCAATGTTTCAAGAACGTGTCAGAAAACATCCTTGGAAGAAAAAGAGCTGAAAATTACAAGGAAATAGTGAATGAGATGATCAAAGCTTATCAAGAACTTGGCTGCAAAATGTCTTTAATAGTACATTTCATGGATTCTCATAGTGACTTCTTCCCAGAGAGTTGCAGCGATGAATCGGACCAACACGAAGAGAATTTCCCTAAAGATATATCTACAATGGGAAAAAGGTACGAAGAGAAATGGATGCCTACAATGTTGCCTGACTATTGCTGTAGTATCATTCTAGACAAGGAAGACACTCGTTACAAAAGAAAAAAATAAGATATGTAAATTGTTGTTGCCACATTTGTATCATTTTCTCTTTTTCTGTATGCCTTCCTTTAAAATATATGCTACAAAGTGAATTCTTTTGTGAATATTGCCTCTGACAGCACCTTCCATGGCTTTCCTAATATGATAGAGTTAGAGGACGTAACTGAAATCAGTCATCAAGATCACTGTAAATTATTTTATTGCTATTTCTTGCATTCCGCAAAATAAGTTTACATTTATAGAGTACCGAAAGATAAAAAATAGAATTCGGGTTAATCTATCCCTGACAGAGAAAAACTGAAAACAGATTTGGATTCACCTTTGAAATTACTATAAGAATTACAACTTTCTTCTCCAGAAATGGAAAAAAGGTTTTTTTTTTGTAGAACAGTGTTATTGTTGGATCATTAAGAGGGATGTTCCACAGGCAAAATATTTAAGAAAATCGTCATTCTTACTTTCTAGGTGATTGAGAATGTTTGTTAATTGTATAGTTAAGATTGCAAAAAGTATTTAAATGCTTAAAATTATACATGTCTGTCTCTCGGAAACCTTGCGTGATGGGGAATGTTCGATATGATATTTGAATTCAGGAGAAAAATATTATCAGAGTCACAAATTTTTCTTTCTGAGACAAAACGTTTATTTTTTTTTGTTCCTTATTGTAATCAAAGCCACATTAATCAGTCCTTTACATGCTATGCAAATACTGATCTGCTTTCTGATTTACTAATAGCAACTCACGTGTTCACACTGCAAAGATATCCTTATCTAAATGCAAATGTTGCTATTTGACAAACTTTGCATAATAAGTACCGCACTTCAATCATTAATGAGCAAGGGAAATCACTGCTGAGCACACTTGAAGACTAGCTTTCATTGGTTCAAATATTAATTAAGTCATTTGATTGTCAATTAAATGTTCTTTATTGCTTAAATGTCAATTAAGATATTCAATTTCTATCATTAGTGATTAGGAATCATTCATTTCCATCTAGTCGTAAGTTAACTATAGTATTAAATGTATATTCACTTGTACTATTGCTTTGGATTTCCTAAGCATATTAAAAGGTCAACTATATTTTCCTGAGCTACCAGTAACCTTCTCTCCCTTTCCCGGAACATTCACCTACATCCCGTCCTCTAGCATATCGGACCGGAAAAAGGTCCTCTGGGAAGAATCGGTGCCTAGGTACAAAACAATGGGAATGGGGACAGGATTGAGATGGAAAGGTTGCGCATGTTCTAAGCTCGTTGAAAATGGTGTTCCTTGGGCTCTAGCCTGGAAATCATGAGGGCAAACACGAAAACCATGAACAGTCGCTCGATTACCTCAATCCTTGCAAGGGCCACACTCAGTGTACTAAGACCCCATGCACATTTTCGACACCCATCCAAATGGAACTTAAGATCAACCAACCAGCGGCAGCGAGTGAAAACATCAAAATTATAATTAAATGTGTTAAGATGGTAAAACGTATCATTAGATGCCACAATGACCTTGTAACACCGACGATTTTTTTCATGGAGACGTGCGAGAAAGCTGTTTGTAAACACTCCCTTGTCTACACTTGTACTCTTGTGAATGGAACCGTTATTATGTACGAGTTAAATACGGACATATTTTAACTAGGAAGAATGCGTCTTTAGGACAAAGTACGCAAGCTAGCTAAAAACTCAAAAAAATAAAGGGACTCACTCCTCTTGAGTAGAGTTTAAGCATTACCTAATAAATTAACTAATGATTTTGAGTTCAGAAATTACATTTAGAGGCAATGGTTTAGCGTGGGTGTCAGCCGCCCAGGGCGGAGGGAAATTTCGTGGCCCCCTTGTTTAGAGATATTTCAGTTTAAAAGATTACAATATACAAGTCTGAACAACGTGGCAGATAATCATACACTTACGTAAATAAAATATTTAATACCAAATATATACGTATAAGAACAATACAATTTTCAACAAAGTTCAATAATTTACCAATCACTACATGTACTTGTGAGCACTAAAATCATAGTTTGGAAAGGGTATACAACATGATTAAGCAAGTGAGAATTGGACGACTGACGATCCATTAATGAAACTTACTTTGAATTGTCAAAGTGTCACTGAAAAAATAACACAAATATTCAGTAATGTTGCCGATCGTAATATCAGCAATTATTTATTACTCAATATTGCCAAAACGATAATCGGCGAATACATTTCTCCTCCGTGCATAACATCAGCATTCTATTACACACAAAAAGCATTACAACGAAATATATACACCCTTTTAACGTAAAAACAAATTACCTTCACAAAAAACCAACTATCATTCATACAAATTTTAATTACATCCCCTTTCATACGGCTGCACTCCTTTGGAGTACTGAATTTATTGTAATGGCTATTTTACTTTATACTTAAACTAATCACAAATCAAGGCCTTGCTTTTATTTATTGTTAAAATTTGTGTCACCTCCCTGGTTATTGATTTCACTAGACACCCTAATGGCCCCGTCCCCGACCGTTGACAATGCTTGCGTCCATGTCCATATTTCCTTCAATTTATCATATTCTCCTTCGTCAGAAATCCAAATTAAAGTACTCCCGAATTAATAATGCGTGTACTAAAAGCGTCGTACTAATGCGTGTACTTTTTCGCAATCTCAAACTTTCGTAAAAATTTTACGTGAATCCAATACTCGATCGCAGCACGATGTTGCCAGTCCAAAATCACAAACCTGTCTGTCTATGTACATTGTTGCATTCACTTTCTACACCGCGCAGTTTGAAACAAAGAAACAGCTCTTGTCAAACTGCTCTACCTTTCCACTTTCCATTATATAAATGTCTTTACATTTCTCTAATTTCTTCGTTGCAATAATTTCTAATGAAAAATCCAAATAATAATATTACTTACTTTTCCCTTTTCCAATTCCTAATTTTGTTATATTTAAAACGTTTATGTAATCGCTCATCACGAGTACCACACATTTAATTGTCTTAGCCTAATATACGAACATTTATTTAATTAAAGTTTTTTCGCTATTCCAAAATAACAGAGTTCGTGCGACTGTTTATTATTTCCTAAATGTTCTTTGTTTCCGTATTTAATTCTCACAGGTCTGCTAACACCATAGTTCCTTGGATTTCTAGAAATAAGTAACACTTCATACCTCCGCCATGACCCTTCGACTGTTTGTTTCTTTACTGAAAATTCCAATTTCGGTTATTTTATCCAGTATTAACACTTATTGGGACGCCTACGAATGGACCAACACACTTAATATATCAATGCGGTTAAGTCGTAAACTTCATCCGGTCAACCAGTCACCAGATGATGTCAACAATCCTGGACTTTAGATTTTTTGGAAAAGACCCCAATTAGAGTCAAAACGTCATTGTACAACAATAAATAAATTGTTATTAAAATACTGAGTGTTTTTAAGGCCACGACACCATTACCATAAGTAATCCTAATTTTATATTAATGGAGTAGATGCACCTTCTTAGGATTGCATAGTGGACATGAGCCTTTGGGGCATAACCAGAACATTTCACTTTTTTCTGTCCAGGAATGAGTGATTCGCGTGTAGGCATTCTTTTTTAATGTAATATTTTTTGTCTCTACTATCTCATTCACACACACACACACACAACTACTTGTGTAATCAAACTTCTGACCAAGAATAAGTGCAATTAACTTTAAATTTCACAAATACTCCAATCATAAACTGCATATTGTAGCTTTTACAATATAAATAAATAAAAAATAAATGTCTCATATGTTCCTTTCATACTAGCAGAGTATGCCCACAGGTACGACGGGGATTTATTGCCATTATGCAGAAGTACGGTTTTAAACTAACTTTAGAGGAATCAATAAACACGCGCCATTCTGTTGGGTTATGTTCATTTCTAAGTGTCGCCATAAGAGAAAAAATGTCATTACAAAGCCTAAGCCGTTTTCTTCAGAAAAATAATCTTTAAATTCGAAATTACGATTATGTTGAGTATATACGTTAAGTAAGTATACACGTATACGTATTCGTATTCTTCTGAAGATCTTTTTAGCCAGAAAACAAACATTTCAGGTTGTTTTTTTTAGATAATTTCAAATTTCGTTGAGGCCTTCTTGAATCAGTAAATGAGGCTCAGATTAACAGGTTTGTTCACAATTTGTATCACCAGAATAATCTGTTTCTATTTCGTCCTTCTTTCATCTCTCAATTTCAAGAATGGACCTAAGGCACTTATTTAAAAAAGTTCTTGTTAATTTTTTCTGATTACTGTATTATAGGTTTTTAATCCTTAATATTTTTTCTTTTTTATTTCTTGTTCCAAATTTGAACTATTTTTTTCTGATTACACATTTGGCGCCGGATCGTATTAATACAATATTCCCTCGAGCTGACTTAATTAGAAATATAATGGGTGAAAGAAATTGATAAATAAATCCTCTTAAAGAAAACAATCTTCTAAATTCTTAAAGAAAATAAATTCTTAAAGAAAACAATCTTCTGAAATTGCTATCCAAGGCAATTTTTCAGAATGTTAATTACTCGCGTCACTTATTGAATACATTAGAAAATGCACATACTAGGTACTTGTGGGAGAAAAGTTTACGCATATCGTAAGAACGGGACGGAGTGGGTCAATACATCGAAAGTTTTCGGAATACTTATACGAAGAGTTTCGATCAACATTATTTCATCGACGTCAATACACACATCACCTCTGACTGTAGACCCAGATACCAACCACTTGAGATTCTGACATCAGCGAAACAGTAATTTGTTTTTGAATTTTAAGTTTGGCGTTCTCGTTGCTGAGGCTAGTGAAAACAACTGATAGTGGAGCCAATCGGATGTTCGAGGATAAACACACGATATAGATCTGATCCTTAACCTTTCCATCTGTCCATTTCACAGCTTTAGCGGACGTGGCGCCCTTCGACCCTAGCACACGCCACAACTGACACATACGAGCGAACTGCGTTTGTGGTTACTTCACTGTTATTTCGCTTTAAGCTTCGTTCCTGAATTGAGATCAGGTAGCCATGAAGCAGTGGTTGAGGTTCTTTGTTACCACCTTTGGGTACCGGAGTTCAAATTCCATTACCGTAAGAACAATATCAACACTAGACGTTTTCTAATGACGTTACTAGGTTGGTATCGTCGTTAAAAGTTAAAAAGTCGGGTAATTCGTTTATTGTTCCAATATTTTCGTTTCCATTGGAAATTCATTATTTCACCAATAATATGAGTTAGC
>JAHLJT010009436.1:254899799-255014888 GCA_031308135.1 Acheta domesticus | reverse complement strand
AAAATACGTGTCCCTACAAGTCAGTACAAGATGGTGTTGCCCAGTCGCTACAATGAGCAATGCCATTATCTACATTCATTTAACGAAGCCATCACAGGAATATGCAATGAAATATTACGAGCTCATTTCAATCGAGTCGAATCGTAGGCGCGACAAGAAAATGAAATGAAATGGTAAAAATAGGTTTACATTGTCATTATTATTTATTATGAAATTTTGCGGCCCCCTTAAAATGTCGCCGGGGCGGGCCACCGTGCCGCCCCCACTATGCTACGCCACGGTCTAGAGAAGAGCAGTCGAGCTTCGTACGGTTTCGAAAAAAAAAAGAAAATTCCTGAGAAAGTATTTGGGAGAATGAATTTGATACAAAAAACAATGTTTGAAACTAAAAGGAGACAAAAATATAGAAATAAACCATCTAGTAAACATCAATAGTAAATATAAACGCTACACTAAAAGGTACAACCTATTTTTAAGGACATTTTACAAACCAAATTTTTATAAGATGTTTTAAGAGCGTTGACAATATATCGGTAATTATCCGCATTTTGATTTTCCAAAAAACTGTAACATTTTTTAATGCTTGCCAAGCTGCTTTCTCCCAGTGGATACAATAGTCCTCAAACTTTTCATCATGCAATAGTGATCGTATTTATGGACTCACAAATATTCCTCATTTAATTTTGTTGCATCACTAATTTTAGGAAACTTCTGTTTTCAGTACATTAAACCAAGAGTATTTTCCATGGCTTTGTCGAAATTCTTCATTAATTCTAATTTTATTAGAATGAATATATTAACGTCTGTTATATTGTTTATTTATGGTAATGGTATTTGACCTTAATAAAACAGACCCAGTATATTTAATAACAAAAATATTTGTTATACATTATGATTCGACCATATTTGGAATCCTTTTTCAAAAAATCTAGTGTCCAGGTTTGTGACATCATACGAATAGATAAAGAGTTAGACACATGTGTAAGGGATCATAGATCTTAGAATCTATTTTTTTAATAATAATTAATATTTATAACATATTATTCCACCCCACAATCTCGGCAAGTCAGGTCTAGGCGTAAATCTATTTTGTAAATTCGATGTGAAATAAACAGATAATAAAATTAATTCTCGGCTGTCCGGGTTATGGCTATGGGTACAGTTATGAAAGTTATAGACTCGAGCCGGGGAAGCTTACGTATGCATCAGATAATAAAATTGGCACAATGGCCGCCAAGTCTACAACTGGCTAATTTACTCAACGAGATTACGACAATATCAAACCTACGTGTGTGACATGCACATCTCTATGTTCGAATTAATCAAAATCTGATTTATTTACAAACTTACGACATGTAATCTATTGCTTATTTCTAATTCTTAAACATAGATCTGCAATGACTATGTTACTCAGTTTATATCCTCCCAGTACAGATTATATATGTAGGGTGGATCGCGAAGTCGTTCCTACACAGGAATAACATTATATTTATTTGGGACCTAGCTTTCTCACTTACTATTTCTCCTATCACTGGGTTTCTACTACCTACTGAAAAAATAACACAAATATTCCAGTTAATGTTTGCTGATCGTAATATCAGCAATTATTTATTACTCAATATTGCCAAAACGATAATCGGCGAATACATTTCTCCTCCGTGCATAACATCAGCATTCTATTACACACAAAAAGCATTACAACGAAATATATACACCCTTTTAACATAAAAACAAATTACCTTCACAAAAAACCAACTATCATTCATACACATTTTAATTACATCCCCTTTTCCTACGGCTGCACTCCTTTGGAGTACTGAATTTATTTTAATGGCTATTTTACTTTATACTTAAACTAATCACAAATCAAGGCCTTGATTTTATTATTGTTAAAATTTGTGTCACCTCCCTGGTTATTGATTTCACTAGACACCCTAATGGCCCCGTCCCCGACCGTTGACAATGCTTGCGTCCTGTCCATATTTCCTTCAATTTATCATATTCTCCTTCGTCAGAAATCCAAATTAAAGTACTCCCGAATTAATAATGCGTGTACTAAAAGCGTCACTTTTTCGCAATCTCAAACTTTCGTAAAAATTTTACGTGAATCCAATACTCGATCGCAGCACGATGTTGCCAGTCCAAATCACAAACCTGTCTATGTACATTGTTGCATTCATTTTCTTACACCGCGCAGTTTGAAACAAAGAACAGCTCTTGTCAAAACTGCTCTACCTTTCCACTTTCCATTATATAAATGTCTTTACATTTCTCTAATTTCTTCGTTGCAATAATTTCTAATGAAAAATCCAAATAAAAATATTACTTACTTTTCCCTTTTCCAATTCCTAATTTTGTTATATTTAAAACGTTTATGTAATCGCTCATCACGAGTACCACACATTTAATTGTCTTAGCCTAATATACGAACATTTATTTAATTAAAGTTTTTCGCTATTCCAAAATAACAGAGTTCGTGCGACTGTTTATTATTTCCTAAATGTTCTTTGTTTCCTTATTTAATTCTCACAGGTCTGCTAACAGCATTGTTCCTTGGATTTCTAGAAATAAGTAACACTTCATACCTCCGCCATGACCCTTCGACTGTTTGTTTCTTTACTGAAAATTCCAGTTTCGGTTATTTATCCAGTATTAACACTTATTGGGACGCCTACGAATGGACCAACACACTTAATATATAAACTGCGGTTAAGTCGTAAACTTCATCCTGTTCAACCAGTCACCAGATGATGTCAACAATCCTGGACTTTAGATTTTTTGGAAAAGACCCCAATTAGAGTCAAAACGTCATTGTACAACAATAAATAAATTGTTATTAAAATACTGAGTGTTTTTAAGGCCACGACACCATTACCATAAGTAATCCTAATTTTATATTAATGGAGTAGATGCACCTTCTTAGGATTGCATAGTGGACACTGAGCCATTTGGGGCATAACCAGAAACATTTCACTTTTTTCTGTCCAGGAATGAGTGATTCGCGTGTAGGCCATTCTTTTTTAATGTAATATTTTTTGTCTCTACTATCTCATTCACACACACACCACACACAACTACTTTGTGTAATCAAACTTCTGACAAGAATAAGTGCAATTAACTTTAAATTTCACAAATACTCCAATCATAAAACTGCATATTGTAGCTTTTACAATATAAATAAATAAAAAAATAAATGTCTCATATGTTCCTTCATACTAGCAGAGTATGCCCACAGGTACCGACGGGGATTTATTGCCATTATGCAGAAGTACGGTTTTTAAAACTAACTTTAGAGGAATCAATAAACACGCGCCATTCTGTTGGGTTATGTTCATTTCTAAGTGTCGCCATAAGAGAAAAAATGTCATTACAAAGCCTAAGCCGTTTTCTTCAGAAAAATAATCTTTAAATCGAAATTACGATTATGTTGAGTATATACGTAAGTAAGTATACACGTATACGTATTTTATTCTCTGAAGATCTTTTTAGCCAGAAAACAAACATTTCAGGTTGTTTTTTTTAGATAATTTCAAATTTCGTTGAGGCCTTCTTGAATCAGTAAATGAGGCTCAGATGAACAGGTTTGTTCACAATTTGTATCACCAGAATAATCTGTTTTCTTTTTCGTCCTCACTTCTTTCATCTCTCAATTTCAAGAATGGACCTAAGGCACTTATTAAAAAAAGTTCTTGTTAATTTTTTCTGATTACTGTATTATAGGTTTTTAAATCCTTAATATTTTTTTTCTTTTTTATTTCTTGTTCCAAATTTGAACTATTTTTTCTGATTACACATTTGGCGCCGGATCGTATTAATACAATATTCCCTCGAGCTGACTTAATTAGAAATATAATGGGTGAAAGAAATTGATAAATAAATCCTCTTAAAGAAAACAATCTTCTAAATTCTTAAAGAAAATAAATTCTTAAAGAAAACAATCTTCTGAAATTGCTATCCAAGGCAATTTTTCAGAATGTTAATTACTCGCGTCACTTATTGAATACATTAGAAAATGCACATACTAGGTACTTGTGGGAGAAAAGTTTACGCATATCGTAAGAACGGGACGGAGTGGGTCAATACATCGAAAGTTTTCGGAATACTTATACGAAGAGTTTCGATCAACATTATTTCATCGACGTCAATACACACATCACCTCTGACTGTAGACCCAGATACCAACCACTTGAGATTCTGACATCAGCGAAACAATAATTTGTTTTTGAATTTTAAGTTTGGTGTTCTCGTTGCCGAGGCTATTGAAAACAACTGATAGTGGAGCCAATCGGATGTTCGAGGATAAACACACGATATAGATCTGAGCCTTAACCTTTCCATCTGTCCATTTCACAGCTTTAGCGGACGTGGCGCCCTTCGACCCTAGCACACGCCACAGCTGACAACATACGAGCAAAGTGCGTTTGTGGTTACTTCACTGTTATTTCGCTTTAAGCTTCGTTCCTGAATTGAGACCAGGTAGCCATGAAGCAGTGGTTGAGGTTCTTTGTTACCACCTTTGGGTACCGGAGTTCAAATTCCATTACCGTAAGAACAATATCAACACTAGACGTTTTCTAATGACATTACTAGGTTGATATCGTTGTTAAAAGTTAAAATGTCGGGTAATTCGTTTATTGTTCCAATATTTTCGTTTCCATTGGAAATTCATTATTTCACCAATAATATGAGTTAGCTCTTTACATCCTCATCGTGGTCAGAATGTAAGATTATTTTTTTACTTATCTGTCGTCAATATCAGTCAATTAAGAATGTAAATACGGAGGGAGGGCGTAAAATTTATACACGTTTTCTTGAGCAGCATTTTTCCTAGCCGCTCACTTTTATTAAAAATACCAATCGCGAATTTGTAAAGCAACGCAAGTCCAAAGTTGTAGTTTTTGTGAAATAAAACAAAACAATTGTTTGTGGCCTCTCAGAACTATATATTGATGTAATCAACGTTTTATATTACAGAGGCAAATAATTTAATTTCAGGTATATTATCAATAATGCACAGTTTCTGGTAGTATTTTTTTGGTTCTTAAAACATAAACAAAGTACAAGGCTTAAGTTGTTTTAAAAATTAATTTACTTTTGTGATACGAATAAAAATGAAATATTAATACATAAACTCATTAAAATGCGTAAGGGAGTTAACGGGTCTGACTAACTGCGTCACAGAGAAGCAGTTGCGATAAAAGTTGTACAAGATAAAAATTACAACTACGTAAATTAAATTTTTATCAAAAAACTATTTAAAGAGAAGGGACTAAACGCAACTTTTAGAGCAAGAAACAATTTTTTCAACAACAATTATTTCTTTTAATACAACAAATTTTCACCTTATATTTAATCAAAAGCACCTCCTCTGATTGTTTGTGAACGTGTTGTTGTTTAATTGTTTTAAATTTTATATTATACAGAAATATTACCACGATGTATACTATTATTCTTAATCGATTAAATATTTTGGCGCATTTTTTAAAACATCTACCAATTTTTTTAATTATGCGTTTTTGTCAAAAAGTAATTTTAACATTTTCAAATAATACAAAAATCAGTGACAAATCTAACAGATAATGTATTTTGCGGATGTTTTTGAAATACGTACGTATCCTTGGGGGTGTTTTCTGAAAAAAGACACATTGATTGGTTATAATATATCAGCTAAATGGCTCAAATGTTTAAACCTGTCTCCTTCTGAAAACACAGTAAACACTCCTCTCTACAGACAGTTCTGTGACGTACTGCCAGGGCTGGGCAGCAGGCGTGCTCGGCAGGAAGGTGCGAAGTCCACCAACTTACCTTCCACGCCAATCGTCGACTGCAGCCAAAGGTTTCTCCGGGATTACTCCCGGTAGAGGATACCTTCAGGATCCGGATATCTCTGTGTTAGATTTTTAGATAAAATGGGATCAGCTCAACGTAAGTTACTGAATGAAATACAGTAATTTGTTCAATGTCGTTTCCGAGGGGTGCCCACTTATTTACTTCTTCAATGTTTAACCAAATAATACTACAATTCCTTTCACTTTCTACCTAAACTTTAACCTGAGCAACACAAATTACAATTCCCATTCATTACAGTAACATTTTCCATCTTTCTTGACGATTTAATAGTTTCATTAGTATTTAACACTTTTGTTTTAACACTTTTACAAACACATTACGCGCATCTCGTATTTACAATATAATTTCTCTACTCACAATTGATGAGTTCGTGAATCGATTGTCGCCACGCAGGGAAGTCAGCGCCACTATGGCAGCTGGTTTGAGCTGGTTGCCGGCTCGGTGGTCGGGGCGGGAGATGGCTCGGCGGCTGGTGGATTAGGTGGGCCCGGGCGCAGCCAGGAACTCGGCGTGAGAACCGCCAACAATGCAGCGACTTCAAGCGTCGGCGTTGAAGCTCGCGCAATGATGGCCTTACTTCCGCAACCGAGCTGTTTTCAAGTGCGAAGTATTTGCAGAATTCGATGTCGTCAGTCATTGCTATGCGTGGTCGAGTATTGCAAGCAATCACCTAATGTTCAAGTCGTGAGTAGAAACTGGCGGCGTGAACTTGCCGGCCAAGTTGAAGTAATGGCGTGAAGATTACTGTCTCTCTGCAGTCTTGTTTTCTTCAAAGTCAAAACCAGTGTCATCTACTCGAAGTCCAATCATCGTCTGCTCACCACAAGTCAAGTATTCGTCTCCTCTACTTGAAGTCAAGTATTCATCCTCTCTCTTCGCAGTCAATTGTTGCGCTCAGCGAAGAGCGCTTACCTCTTAAGCATGTTCTGCCACACAAAGTCTCGATCTCATATTATTTTTCTCTTTCCGTCCAATCGAATTTGAGTAATTCCGCATCGCGGGGCTCTCATCGGCGCCTACACAGAAGTACAAACATAGAAAGAGAAGTGAAGTGCAAATGTAAAGTGAAGTGGAGTGCAGTGTAATTAAAAAGTCGTGTATTTATTAGTTTAAAATATCTGTACAGGACCGCCATAAAATGTTGAATTAATGATGTTATTGTTATTTTTGCCTTTATTGTTATCATTGTTATCACATTATTATCATTATTGTCTAAAAAAGATTTAAATTTACATTGTATTAATATTTCTAACTGTAATAAGTAAATTTCAGTGTTCTGTCACCAGGTTGCATTAACCTACTTGCGGAAATAATAAATATCAATCTAAACTGCGAATTTGCCTCCGATGTAGTCATGTGGTCTTACTTCTTGGATTTTTTTAGTTCTCTACATCTGATTGGGTGAAGGAGCCTTCCTTTCTTCATCTTTCGCGGCGTGCCCGTTTCGGAAGAAGGTCAAGATTGCTTTTGTTCGAAAAGATTTCCATGGTTCTTACATAAAAAACTTTCATATTCCTCGGATGGGGTCGGTTGAAATGGATGGTGCGGGCAGGGTGCTTCGGGGAACGTGATTGACGTCCTTTCGTCCGTAATTTGTAATGAAGATGTCGAGTGCGACGCGTCTAACTCCGAACGTGCTGGTACAATTCCTTGGCGGTTAGTGGCAATCTAATGCGCGTAACGTGGCGTTGTTCGCGAGGCGAGCTCGACGGGGCATGGGGCGGCTGGCGAAGGGGGGTGCTCCACAGGGGCGTTAAAAATAATGCACGAATGTACGCGTGAAAAAGCTAAACTTCTCGCGGGCGTCGCCTAGACGTGCGCCGTCGATGCGCTTGACAAATGGCCGCGCTGCCCGGCGAGATGACTTTGTCTGGCCTAAAATGGGTGCAGCCCTGTGACCTTCTAAACAGCTACTCGAGGGAGTGCGAAAAAAGGTTTTCTGCGTACGAAATATCCATTTTATGAAAAGTACGCGCCTCGAAACGAGGTTGCGGACGACGTCAGGGCCTGACAAGTCGCACCTGAGAAGCACAGCTGATGCTCAGATACAGTCTTCCAGAGGGCTACAGAAAAGTGATCGCCAAAAGCTGAAAACTATCGATTAATTGAGAAGAAATAGTAAGATATGTAAAAACAAGTGAACGAAATTGGCGATCCGCGGACGAGTCGAGTGAGTCGTCCGAGTGTAACGTAGAGAATAAAAGACGAACACGCGAAACACGCACGTGTGGCGTATGCTATTTTAGGAAGGCGTTGGAATAGAATTAATTACTACTGTTAATGACCATTTTAATTTTTCGTTTACGTATGTATATGCAGAGGATGGTAATGATGCGGAAATTCTATTTACAGATTTTAACGGAAATATACGTTTTGGGGCCTACTAATACCGTAAAGGTCTGTTCGTCGCGTGTTCTTTGAAATATAAATGACCTAAAACGCATAAAAGTATATTTTTAAAATTTCTTTGACGGTTAACCCCTCCCTTATTTTATTTCAAAATTATGAAGAAAGTACAGTATGATATGGTCGAACGACAGTATTTAAAACCACGTGAAAAAAAATCAAAGATGCTTCTTACGAAATTTTAGTTTTGTTGTAAGTTCTTTACGCATTATTCTGTTTCCCTTGCCACAATGATTTTGTAAAATGCTTGAATACAATCATCTTCAGGAATGTACCTGAGGATTTTGCTAATATCCTTAAGTTTGGATTCGTTGATTGGACATAAACCGTGTAGATTCAATGAGTTGCTGAATGTTTTGATTGTGTCCACACACTTCAAGCTTTTTTTCAAGCTCACTGTGGCTAAATATGGCAAACACGAGTAGCCTCTAATCAGAAAAAGATTTATGACTGAAAAAATAAATAAATTTTTCAGCAGATAATGCCTGTAGAAATCTGGAGTGAGTTGTTCTTATTTTGACCCGGGCAACCATCCCTTTTTAAACTCGATGAAATAACGTTTGATAAAGAAGATGAAACAAATGCATACATGATTGATATGTATTTGTTCTGTTTCTCATGGTAATTACAGAAGGGCGCATCGTTCCCTTTTGAGAACTGATGAAATCATTTCAAAAAATGGATGGTAAGCTAGCCCAGAATTGCTGAAATATAAAGCCGTAGCGGACCTCATTGGATCGAATTCTTTGTCATGCTAAACTACAGAAGCCCAGGATATAAGTTATTTTTTTTCTTTTAATCGTGTATTTTACTATTTACAAACACAATACAAGGCGTAGAAGATTTAAAACGTTCTGCTACCAAACAATGCTCCTTGCGCATATCTAATACACAGTACGCACTAATTATGTTTCGTTTCACCTACCTTTCCCTCTAATGTAAAATAATTGATGAGTTATTTATTATCAATTTTATTTAACCCATAATCTTCCAACACTGTGTTAACTAAACATTTAATACATATTTTTTTTAGATATAATGATTCGATATGAATTTATTCTGTACCACTATCATCCCAAGAACAAATGCTAGGTATTTGATCAGTTTTTTCTCTTTTCATTCTTATCCGAGCGTAAACTTGTTGAATTTTGAAACTTGGAGATAATGTAATGGATTGTGTTATAGAAATTCAATTTTAAATTTAATTACAGTAAAACCTTGATAACTCGAACGTCGATAACTCGAATTTTTTATATGTCGAAGCAATTTTTCATTCCCGACCGCGTTATATCTATATCTATATCTATATCTATATCTATATATATATATATATATATATATATAAAATTCTCGTGTCACAGTTTTAGTTACCATACTCCTCCGAAACGTCTTGACCGATTTTGATGAAATTTTATGTGTATTCAGTAGGTCTGAGAATAGGTTATCTATTTTTATACCCCTAAGTGATAAGGGTGGTCCACGCCATTTTTTTTAATTTTTCGGACAAAACTTTTTACGCAACCCGCCACACACGGTATGTATTTCACACAGAGGTGTATTTCACACACAGTGTGTATTTCACCCACGGCGTTTATATTACGCACCTGCTCAGCGACGTGCAGAATCTGCAACTAAATGTGAATAATACGGAGATAGAGAGACGGAGAAAGAGAGAGACGGAGAGAGAGAGACGGAGAAAGAGAGAGAGACGGAGAGAGAGAGACGGAGAAAGAGACGGAGAAGAGAGAGAGACGGAGAGAGAGAGACGGAGAAAGAGAGAGAGACGGAGAAAGAGAGAGACGGAGAAAGAGAGAGACGGAGAAAGAGAGAGACGGAGAAAGAGTGAGACGGAGAAAGAGAGAGACACGGAGAAAGAGAGAGACACGGAGAAAGAGGGAGAGACACGGAGAAAGAGAGAGACACGGAGAAAGAGAGAGACACGGAGAAAGAGAGAGGGAGAGACGAGGAAAAGAAAGAGAGACGGGGAAAAGAGGGAGACACGGAGAAAGAGAGAGGGACACGGAGAAAGAGAGAGACACGGAGAAAGAGAGAGACAGTGAAAGAGAGAGGGAGGCATGGAGAAAGAGAGACACGGTGAAAGAGAGAGGGAGAGACGAGGAAAAGAGAGAGAGACGGGGAAAAGAGAAAGGGGGAAGGAGAAAGAGATATAGGGGCAGAACAGCGTCTGCGGGGCTCAGCTAGAAAAATGTTTATCTCCGCGATACATTGTTGCGTTAGGTATGAGGAGTATTAAGCATATTAGAGACTATATATCATTAATACTATAATTAGCAAGAAAGAACAGCAATTACTATTTGAGTACAGGTAGAAATGACATTGGGTCTAGAAACATTGTTTTAATAATTTGTAATGTTTGTTGCTGCGAAATGTTTAATTAACCTTAATTAATTGATGTTTAGTTAGGCTTCGGAAGTTGATATTAAATTCTCGAATATACAAAAGGGGGAACAGATTCATTGTTGAACAGTTAAAAATGTGTACATGTATTTTATGACGATTGTTTAAATGATTGTCCTTTAGAGAAGATTTATTTATTATCGTTAATTATTTCCTCCTGCCGTCTTTTAATATGTTTGAGTCATAGATTTTCGTTGTTTCTGCCATTTAGTGCAACAATAGATGAAGAAAACCCTAATTGATTTACATGATATAATGATGTAAGTATCCCCGCCAGGCGTCTACTGGCGTCACTTCTGACCATTGTTGCCAGATGGACCGCATTTCCGCAGTGTTGCCAGATGTACCTAATCCGCAATCCGCATTAAGCGATGCTTCTTACCCAGTAAGCATCATGGACTAGGGATGAGATCGTAATAGTGACGTTTACAGTTATCACTTTTCTATTTCGGTGTAATTTTTAAATAATTTATAATTAATTTGCAGGGCTGTAATGAAAAACGTCGAAGCCATCATTTTAAATGGCAAATTTCGAGGTGATAGTATACTACTGCCACGGATCCCTATTATACCCATAGATGTGCCAATTCAATTTAAATGTATTCAATTTCCGTTAAGATTGGCATCTGCGATGACTATCAATAAAAATCTCAAGACCAAGCGATGTCTGTTTGTGGCTTAGATTTGAGGACATCATGTTTTTCACACGGTCATACGTGGCATGCCATTGCCCTCTGGAATTCTAGAGGGTGCTGGACATGCTCTCGAATGGGCAAACCATCCAGTTAATTTCTCTTAGCTAAAGATGGGATAAAAAATATTGTACGCTCTATTGCGTTGCGAAATTGATATTGTTTTTTAGTAAAATTATCATAATTAGAGGATGTATATCATTTAAAAAATAAATTACAATCAATTAAAAAGATAAATGTGTGGTAGTATGTTATTTTTAAATTTCATCATAGTTCATAGCGCTCCATGCCTCTTCAATTCATATATACCGCATCCTCAAACACTGACAATAAGTTAGTCATTTTTTCTACTAAAATAATTCTAGGAATAATTTTATGGCAAAACAACGTTTGACGGGTCATATATATATATATATATATATATATATATATATATATATATATATATATATATATACCGGGTCTTTATCGTATCTTGCAACCCAGGTCTGGAAACACCAACTCTTGTTTTGCCAATTTGGCAACGCGTGAAATACCTTCGATGCCCTTTCACTTTTAGCGAAGCCCGGTCGCGTGCCCTCAGATTTCGGGCTGAGAGAATGTGTCTAATTTTAGTTGGAAGAAAGAGAAAGCACGTCCTTGTTACTCTTCAACGTACTGCAGCCACTACGCTGAAAAGAGTAAACGCCTGTCTCTTCATAAATGGTGGTCACTTTGAGCATTTACTCGACTGTCAGTTTTTTGTCATTTTAAGATAATTATATTTTATTACTTTTTATTAATTATTTTCAATAATTATTAATGTAATACTTAGTTACATTTTATTAGTATTTTTAATAATTTTATCGGTCACATGCATCTTTAGCCCATTTTAACATGCAACCCTACAGGCGTGTACCTATCTGTATGTTAAGCAATTTAACATCCTTAGCATTGGGTTTTAACATCTTTGGCAACGTAAATAAACAACCATTGATTCATCGCAAGTCAAATGTTTATTAAGAAAGAAACAAGTCGGTGTAGAAAACAAATCAGATTCAAATAATTCAGAATAAAAGTAACTCATTAGTTTTTTAGATAATTATTGTTCATTGTAATAGATTTTAATAGTGCAGTTAAAATGTGTTTTAGGTAAATTAATTTCATTTTCCTCGCATTCCATCAAATGAAACTCTTCTTCGGTAATCATATTTACTGATGATCTGAGGCGTCGCCACTGGAAATCGACGCGCAAACTTCCTCACCGAACGTCATTTCTTTAGTTATCTTTAACTTCAGGAGAATTATTTGTATCCATCTTTTTTCAAACCACGGTATACGAATATTGTTTAAATAGATATACCGCAAGTAATACCCCACAATATCATAGTAACATGCCGCAACAACAGAATTCAAATGTTTACTATCGCAGTAATATACATTTTTGCATAAATCGTGAGATTGACCGATAAAATGCTGAACATACAACAAAATGTTAGTGTTATTACTGCCTCGTCCAAATTAAAAATCTCGGCTCCGCTACGCTCCACATCAATTTTTAACTCTTGGCCTCTGCGGTAATTACTCTCAAAACATTTCTAGGTATGTTTATTGTGTGTTACTAAATTTTTCTTATTTGCTTAATATGCAGATTCCATAATAATAATAATAATAATAATAATACATAATTATTATGTTATAAAATTAAGAGCTAGGCGGTAATATTTCACGATATATCTTTTCGATTTCTCTCTGAGCTGGCTTTACTTCAATAATTATTGATACGTTGCAGTAAATAAATCGATAACTCCCCTCCACATTAATATTACAGTTTTGATTCTTCAGCATACTGGGCAGAATTGCTTAAAGGGACGTTTTGTTTCCACGCTCATGCGCCCCACCCCACCCCACCCATTCTGTGCAGCGTGAAAAGATTTCGGCATGAGAGCTGTGTACCTGCCCGCCGACACTCTTGAATGGGATCAACAAAGAAACAGGAAACTAGCTGCAGCTTATGGCCTGACGGTTGCCTCCTCTGCTGTCCCGACGTGCCAGACACGGCTGTCTTGAAAGGTGTAAAAGAGACGCGGTTGCCAAATTAACAAACCAAGAACAAGTACTCTCAGACATGAGTTGCAAGATAAACTAAAGATATATATATATATATATATATATATATATATATATTGTAGCGATTCCGCTCAAATACCAAAAGTTGGCGAGATCAGCCGCGCGATTGCGCTGCCCTACGAGCTCCCCCCCTGTTCCCTTATCAACTGTCGCTGGCGGGGAGGTGAGGGGAGGGGTAGCTGTGGCTCTTACGAGGAGAAAAAAGAAGGAGTCTAACGGAGTCAACGGTCGGAGTCGGACGCGAATAGTGCGAAACTTTCATGTGCCTGTTACAATGGGACGAGAGATTATCGGACCATTACGTCGCGCGATTGAGAGTAAATGTTTCTCAGTGCTAGTGATTGAATAGGCAACGGAGATAAACTATTCGTGCAAAACACCAATAGGTAACTTGTGAACAGTTACGTGGCGCATGTAAGAGACTCTATACAGAACATTGTTCGAGTTTACACCAGCATTCTTCGGAGAAAGTAGAGCTACTTGGCCCGATATCTCTACGCAACTCGTAGTTGACCGCGTGACCACTATCTTGGTTTTGCAATCAAGAGACGTTCCGCAGGAGCGCCGTAGGCCGGCGGAGGCCACATAACCACAGGCCACTGCAAGGTCTTGACAGCGGGCAGCGCTGCGCTTCCTGTACGCCACATGTGTTCCCGGCAGGGACGAGATTAACGGTGCTGTACCGAAGGACCACCACAGGCTGGCGGAGGTCACGAGCGTTTGCTGTGCTGCAGTTGCACCGCGCCGCGCTACTCTGCCGATAATCCACATGCATTCCTGGGAGGAATGGAGTAACCTTGCCATACCGAAGGAGCATCGCAGGCGGGCGGAAGTCTAGCGCACCCGCTGCGCTACCGTTACACCGCGCCGCTCAGCCTGGACGCTGCAAGCATCAACGGGAGGGACGAGGTCTTTCTTGGAGGCCAACTGAGAAGGCATCAAGGGATCCCGTCGCGAGTGCATGGTCTTCAAATAAAGGGGAGTACTACCTACAAATAAACTGAGAATATTTTTTTTTATAATCTGAGAGAAAATAACGATGAACTTTATAACATTGAATATTGACTAGTAAAATTAAAAGTAAATATGAGTAAAGGTACCAAAAGTGAAGATAAACTTTATAAAATTGAATATTGAGTACTAAATTTAAATATAGAATTGATAGAGGGTACTAGAAGCATTTGCGCAAATTGCTCACTAATCAATTTTTTTTTGTCATTGATTTATTTTTGCTTGTGTGTTGTTTTGTGGTAAGAGTCAATGGTATTGGCAACTTTATTTTTTGTATTTTGTTTAACAAGTGCATAATTATATTGTTGAATGGTTTTTTCCACTTGATGTTGTCGTGTTTTTCTTCAAAATTTCACAGAAAGCCCAAAACCCTCGATATATCCCTCGAGAAGACCAGAAAGAACGGTCACATAATTGGCGCCTAACGTGGTGGGCTCGAAATTTTGAAGAAATTTACGCAATTGATGAAATTAACTTTGTCTACAGCAGTGTTTCTTGCAACTTTGATATTGGGCAAGATTGTATAGTGATGGTTAATGGTATTCCTGTATGTAAATAGTGTAGGATGAAAGACTTACTCATAGTATTCAACGGAATATTGTTACAGAATTGTTTGTTAAATTCAAAGAAACAATCATTGGTCAATAATAGGGTGAAGTGTATTATAGAGTTCATAAATTGTTTAGTTTGTCACTTACAAAAGGTTTTAGAAAAAAAATGGCAGATTCAGATAGGACGGAGATGTTTAATCGGCAAAGAAATATAGAAACTGTAGGGGAAAGTAGTGAGGAATCAGATAGGAGTGAGGATAGAGAAGTGTTACTAGAGGGTAGTGGAGGTTTCTCAACAGTAACAACTAGGGAAGGTGAAGAAGAAACAAGATCTACTGACACTCCAACGGGAAGAGAATCAACGCCTACGACATCTCAAGATCAAGAGGGAGAAATAGAGAGAGCAAATAGAATGATGGCTAGGTTGATGCAACAATTTATGCAACAAATCGACATCAAAATGCATTCTCAAACAGAATCAATAACTAGTCAGATGATAGAGAATAATAACAAATTAGAGGAAAAGATGGTAGAAAATAATAACAAATTAGAGGAAAAGATGGTAGAAAATAATAACAAATTAGAGGAAAAGATGGTAGAAAATAATAACAAATTAGAGGAAAAGATGGTAGAAAATAATAACAAATTAGAGGAAAAGATGGTAGAAAATAATAGTAAATTAGAAGAAAAAATTAAAGGGAACAATGCTAAATTAGAAGGGCGATTTGGAGAATTAGAGAATAAATTCAAAGGGTTATCAGAGCAATGGAAGGTTATAGTGAAGGAAGAAATTCAGACAGAATTAGCTAGCATTACTGATCAACTAGAAGAAAGAATGCAGAATCTTAGGCAACAAATTCAACTTAAATGTGACACTAAAGTAAATGGCATTGAAGAAAAGGTTGATACACAGATAGCAATAGTTGCAACTATTGCTGATAAGCAGTCATCTTTAGAGAAAGAAGTAAATAAATTTCAGAAAGAATTGTCAGATGTAGCACAGGCTCAAGCAACTAAATTAAATAATGCTATTAAAGATTTGACTGAATATGACCACCAGTTAGAAAAACAAATTAAAGAATGCAAGAATGAGGTAGAAGAGTTGAGTACCAAAGGAGGACATACTTGTCTAGGGCCAGGTAGTATAACTCCTTTGTTATTGAATTTGCCTCCCCACTTGACTTTTAGCGGATTGAACACTGAGAATCCATGCACCTTTTTGAAAGCGGTGGAAAATTATTTCTCATTACATATGGTGAAAGAAGATAAAAAGGTCAGGATTATTTATCAGATGTTAAAATCCAATGCAAAAACTTGGGCAGATACTCTAGAACCTTTGCCCCCAACATATCTGGAATTTAAGCAGAAATTCTTTTCCAGATATTGGAATCATGAAATACAAACGGACTATAAGATAGAACTTTTATGTGGATCATGGAAGAGAGGTGGCTGCAATATGCAAGAGTATGCTACAGAAAAATTGGCAGGACTCAAATTATGCACTCCAACAATACCAGAAGAAGAAATGGTGTGTCTTCTTATCCGACACTTTCCCAGCCAAATTCAAAACCTATTGAAGAACTTGTTACCTCTAACGGCTGAAAAACTTATTACTCAATTAGGTTCTTATGATGCTACTTATCAAAGAATAGAGAAGCAAAGCAAACCGAAGACAGGCACCACAGTTTCATCTACAATAGTTGAACAAAACAAAATTATTCCAAGAATCAAATCAGAAAAACCGGAACGAAGAGGAAAACAAGAAGGAAATTCACAGAAGCCGATCAAGAGATAAGAAGAATCCATCAGATGGAAGGGCGTGTGGAGAATGGAAACCTACGCCGAGTACATCGAAAGGAACAAACTTCTGAGGTTTGGGGCGATTAGTCATCCCGCGTCGAACCTAGCAAACAACAACAGGAACGAGGTGGACTATCTTGTCGTGGGAATTAGCAGATTTTGAGGAAATAACAGGAAGGGAAGAGATTCTTCAAACAAATGTAAATAAACGACGTTGTCCGATGATCCAAGTCAAATGTAATGAAATTATCTTGTCAGCTCTGGTAGACACCGGTTGTATAGCTTCAATTATCACAGAAGACACAGTGCAGTATCTATTAGACAATGGTGTAGACATTCCAATGCTGCCACTAACTAAGTCATATATTATTGGGGTGAATAAGAAAAAGTCATGTCCAATAAATAAGCAAGTAATGCTTGATTTAGTTATAGGTACTACCAAATGTGAAGTAGTATGTATAGTAGCAAAGGATCTGCTCTATCCATTGATACTAGGAATGGATTTCATGTCACAATATTCAGTAATAATTGATGTTCAACAATACAAGTTGATTATTCCACCGAAGGATTTGTAGACCTAGAATGCAATGATCCTGGGGAAAAAATTTATACATCACAATGTGTCGAACTACAGAATCTGGAAGATTTAATAAAATCTACAGTACAAGATAATTCAAATTTACTATCTGATCAAAAGGAACAATTAGTAGCAATGCTGCTTAAGTATAAGAAGGTGTTGAAAAATCTACAAAACCTGTTAGAAGTTTTCCAATTTGAAATCGAATTGACCACTCAAGAACCTTTTGTAGGCCATCAATATAGAATACCTGAAGCTTATAAACAAGAAGTAGAGTCTTTAATTGATAAAATGTTAGCAGAGGGTGTAATCAAAAAGCAAAGGACACCATAACATTAATCCGATAGTTACTGTCAGAAAAGCATCAGGTGAAATACGACTATGCTTAGATGCAAGAAAATTAAATTCAGTAACTGTACCATATCGGGATCGACCCATTTGTATGGAGGAAATTATGTGTAAATTGAAGAAACCTACGTGGCTATCAACTACGGATTTTACAGCTTCATATTGGCAGGTGGAGATCAACGAAGAATCAAGGCAATACACGGGATTTCTGCACAAAGGCATTACCTACGTATTTGCAGAATGCCTTTTGGGTTAAAAAACAGTGCATCCGCTTTGATTAGATGTCTGGAAAGAATAATTACCACCAATTTAAATGATTGCACAATTCTGTATATAGATGATGTGTTGGTGTATGCAGAAACGTTGAACAACACCTAAAGAATTTACAAAATTTGTTTCAATTATTAATAGATAATAATCTGCAACTTAATTTTCAAAAGTCAAACTTTTGTACTCATAAGTAAATTTTTAGGATATGATCTTACCAGAAATGGAATTTCAATGAATCTGATAAAATAAAAGAACTTGATAAAATAATTCCACCTAGAAATAAGAAGCAATTAAGAAGTTTTATTGGATGCGTGAACTATTATAGTAGGTTTATCTATAACTATGCAATGTTCATCACACCATTTCTGCCCCCTTTTAAAGAAAAATAGCAAATGGAATTGGACGGACCTACATGACAAAGCGTTCTACAAATTGCTTGCGGAATTTCATCAGTCATGCATGCTTACTTTCCCGGATTTTCAAAAGAAATTTATCCTACAAACAGATTGTAGCGATAGTGGAATGGGAGCGATCCTATATCAGGGGCGTCCTGGAGAAGAAAATGTGGTAGCATTGATAAGTCGTGTCCTTAAAGATCCTGAGAAGAAGTTTACAGTGACTGAGAAAGAAGCTTGTGTGATGTCTGGGCTTTACATCGTCTGAGAGAATACTTGGTAGGACGTCATTTTTTGATTGTAACTGATCATAAAGCTTTGACGTTTCTCCAACGATGTCACCCGAACAACGACCGTCTATATAGATGGATACTATGGCTACAACAATTTTCTTTCGCAATAGAACATTGTCCAGGTATAAAGAATTTTCTGCCAGATTTATTAAGTAGAAATCAAGTCCTTACCTCTACAATACAAACCAGAATACCTTCTTCGCCACACCAATTGAACTCGGTATTATGCATATGCCAGGGTTAAGTTGGTCAAATGTAGCCAAATTCAAGATGAAGACGAGCAAATGAAACCAATAAGAAGATTCCTGAAAGGCGAACTAGAAGAGAATGAGCCTACCGCTATCCAATATAGCCTCGATCGTGCACGATGGAAACTGATAGATGATGTCTTGTTAACCAGAGTTTCAAGAGATCCAGATGTTTATAGGATTTGGATACCACCTGTTTTAACAACAGGCATCATCTGGCTAACGCATACGACCTTGGCGCATTTTGGACCGGACAAGATTGACAAGACCATTAGAGAAGTATGTTTCTGGAAGGGTAGAAGAAAACAAATAATAACGGAACTGCGAAAATGTGTGGCTTGTCAGAAAACAAAATTACCCTAACAGGCATTTTGCAGGAGCTCCGCAACCTATTATTCCCAGTAAACCCCAAGAATTGGCAGCCATCGACATTTATGGCCCTTTACCTAAGACCAAGTATGGGTATCGATATATTTTTGTATGTGTGGACGTGTTTACAAAATTCGTCCAGGTGTATCCGCTAAATAGGGCGAATACAAGAAATTGCCTACATAAATTAAATAAGTTTTTTTCATTGGCAGGCAATTATGAACGCATACTCTCAGATCATGGGCCACAGTTTACTAGCGAACAATGGATGGAAGCCATGAACCAGTTAGAGATAGTTCATGTGCTCACTAGTATTCGACACCCGCCAGAGTAATCCATCTGAACGTCTTATGAAAGAACTCTCTAGAATCATCAGGTTGTACGCTCATCAGCAACACCAAGATTGGTATCTAATACTTCCGATCATTAATCGAGTTCTTAACCAAATCTATCATGACTCCTCCGGATTATCCCCTCATGAAGCCCATTTTAATGAGAAGCCACCACACCCACTTCAAATTTTAATAAGAGAAGACATAAGTCAGAATCGGAGAACCCAAGAAGAAATCTTAAGCCAGTTACAAGAAGCTGCAGAAAGGAGGCGAAGGAAATGGAAAGGTAAACCGTATACCTTCAGGACAGGAGACAAAGTATTGTTAAGAGTTCCTAAGCCATCTGACTTAGAACATAAACAATATACAAAATTCTTTCAACTGTTCCAAGGACCATATAATATAAACAGGATCATCGAACCCAATGTAGCCGAATTAACTAATAATGAGCAAATAATAGGAAAATTTAATTTCTATAGCCTAAAGCCATTCCATGAATAAAAAAAAATCTTAACGTTCTCAAAAGAAGAACAGATTTTTTTTTCTTTGAGAAGGGGGCTATGTAGCGATTCCGCTCAAATACCAAAAGTTGGCGAGATCAGCCGCGCGATTGCGCTGCCCTACGAGCTCCCCCCCCTGTTCCCTTATCAACTGTCGCTGGCGGGGAGGTGAGGGGAGGGGTAGCTGTGGCTCTTACGAGGAGAAAAAAGAAGGAGTCTAACGGAGTCAACGGTCGGAGTCGGACGCGAATAGTGCGAAACTTTCATGTGCCTGTTACAATGGGACGAGAGATTATCGGACCATTACGTCGCGCGATTGAGAGTAAATGTTTCTCAGTGCTAGTGATTGAATAGGCAACGGAGATAAACTATTCGTGCAAAACACCAATAGGTAACTTGTGAACAGTTACGTGGCGCATGTAAGAGACTCTATACAGAACATTGTTCGAGTTTACACCAGCATTCTTCGGAGAAAGTAGAGCTACTTGGCCCGATATCTCTACGCAACTCGTAGTTGACCGCGTGACCACTATCTTGGTTTTGCAATCAAGAGACGTTCCGCAGGAGCGCCGTAGGCCGGCGGAGGCCACATAACCACAGGCCACTGCAAGGTCTTGACAGCGGGCAGCGCTGCGCTTCCTGTACGCCACATGTGTTCCCGGCAGGGACGAGATTAACGGTGCTGTACCGAAGGACCACCACAGGCTGGCGGAGGTCACGAGCGTTTGCTGTGCTGCAGTTGCACCGCGCCGCGCTACTCTGCCGATAATCCACATGCATTCCTGGGAGGAATGGAGTAACCTTGCCATACCGAAGGAGCATCGCAGGGCGGGCGGAAGTCTAGCGCACCCGCTGCGCTACCGTTACACCGCGCCGCTCAGCCTGGACGCTGCAAGCATCAACGGGAGGGACGAGGTCTTTCTTGGAGGCCAACTGAGAAGGCATCAAGGGATCCCGTCGCGAGTGCATGGTCTTCAAATAAAGGGAGTACTACCTACAATAAACTGAGAATATTTTTTTTTATAATCTGAGAGAAAATAACGATGAACTTTATAACATTGAATATTGACTAGTAAAATTAAAAGTAAATATGAGTAAAGGTACCAAAAGTGAAGATAAACTTTATAAAATTGAATATTGAGTACTAAATTTAAATATAGAATTGATAGAGGGTACTAGAAGCATTTGCGCAAATTGCTCACTAATCAATTTTTTTTGTCATTGATTTATTTTTGCTTTGTGTGTTGTTTTGTGGTAAGAGTCAATGGTATTGGCAACTTTATTTTTTGTATTTTGTTTAACAAGTGCATAATTATATTGTTGAATGGTTTTTCCACTTGATGTTGTCGTGTTTTTCTTCAAAATTTCACAGAAAGCCCAAAACCCTCGATATATCCCTCGAGAAGACCAGAAAGAACGGTCACAATATATAATATATATATATATTGTGACCGTACTTACCTTTATAGGTTGTCAGGGATACACATATCATAAAATTTTTGTTGTTTGTTAGGGTCAAGGAACTATTTAAGGGGGATACTATTGATCAGCATGTCTGAATTTGATTGATCTATTATTAACACAAAACAGGATTTATTAAAATGACACAATTGACATTATGCACTGGAATGATTACTGATTATCAATGAACAGCTAATTAACCGACTTTACATTACATTTATCTGGTTGCTTCTCTTATTATACATTCCTTACTCCCTTTTATGCTAATTCCCTCTATCTGTAACACATATCGTACACTTCTCATCACAATGTTAATTTTCCTTATATTACTCTAATGAGCATCCTAATCTGCGGACACCACATCCGACCCCAACCCAATATTTACTTGTAACCCTCGTTAACTTATCTGATGTACTCCGTTATTGCTGCCTTCCGCTCGATGCTACACGCGACGTCTCGTTTTCCGATGACCGCTGCCGTAAGATGACCTTGGTACCCGCCGTCGCTCTGCGTCCGCGCACGTGTTCACCATCGGTCCGTAGTCCCACGCCGGCGCTGTCTCGCCGCCAACTCCTTTTTCCAAACATCGGAATTGCGGTTTCTGCACGTGGAACTTCACACCACTGTACCGCACCCGCGCAACTACACCGACTGGTTGGTGATTACTAGATGAGTGCTTTCTCTTCTCGATTGCCTTAATCCCTTTCTGTGACAAATGATTCTTTCTTCGTATTTCCTCCGTCCCACTAGACACTCCGAAATCGTTATTATCACCATCAATGTTCTAATTCTCACTTCACCATGCCACGATCGCAGTATCACCCACGTGTCCACGCAGTTTTGCACTTCCCTCACCAATTTCTGTTATTACGTTTCTCCGAATAGACTTATGATAATCATCAGTCACTTTCCTCACCTAACTCGTAATACTTTCATTCCTATTGTCCACCTCGCTTCGATCACCGCCGATTTCTATCATATCGTCTCCGCATCACTTTTCAGTTGCCATCTCCCGTCCTTGCCTCACGACCGTTCGCTCCCAACTGACCTTTCCGCTCGACGCCGTTCGATCGAATCTCTCGTTCAGTGCGTTTCGTTCACGGATCCGGTTGACTTTCCCCGCGATCGATTCGTTGTCCACGCGCCAATTTTGAATGTTGTTATTTGCGTAATGATGGTCTTTTGACCATACGGTCAATAAATATATATATATATATATATATATATATATATATATTGCCACGTCACTCACGGTCTCCGCGAATGAGAGTGAAGGTGGGTCGCCTTACCTTCCAGCTAGCTCAGGTGGCAGAAAGGTGGCCTGATAGAATTGGGATGGCGAGTGGACGTTGTTTCAGCAAGAAAGAACATATCTAAATGAGGTTAACGCAAAGAATTTAATGATTGAAAAAGGAGGTTAACTTAGACTTACACTACCATGCACGAGCTCGGGAGTTTTCCCCGTAATGCAAACCAAAATAAGCGAAACAAGAGAAATTAATATTAAATTATTACACTCAACAACAGACAATGCATTACACAAAAAATCTACGACTAATTTTATTAACGGCCAATGCACGGCCTGAAATATTTCCTTCCCTGCTTGTTTTGAGCTAACGGCAAAAGTTCATTCCGTAGCGCCTCAGGGGCATTTGAGCGCTTTCGGCGAATCTGTCGTACACATCACTGTCTGGAGATTTTCATGGTCATTGCACCATTCAGCGAGGCGACGTCTGGTGAGGCGGAGGGGCGTCAGGTGGCGGCGGAGGTGGAGGCGGGTGGCGGTGGTCAGGTCATCTGCGGTTCTGCGCGCCGCTCCGCGGGTGTGCGGCCGGGAACAATGATCCACTCAGCTGGTCGAGCGGGCGCCTTCAGGTAGCACTTTCGATGGGCATTGACGTAAGCGGTGGCGATCTTGACGATTAACACAGTCACTTCCGCGTGCTTATGCCAAAGGTAGACTAATAATCACGTCCACTTCACGTCTACTTCAACAAATCAATTGTTTTGGTTCACCGAATCGTGGCCAAGCACGGCACATTAAATAACTTGAACCGATAAAACTATGGTTCAGAAAATTGATCAAGTCCGAAAGAGAGACTTTCTCTTGAAAAGTCTCGCCACAAAATAAAATCAAGTGAAGACCCCGAAGCGCAGTCACAGAGTGCCTTCACGAAGTCTTATTAACAAGCGCCGCAGTCGAAAGCAGAGCGATACTCAGACAAAAGCCGAAAACAGAATGCTACTCAGTCAAAAGTCGCAAGCGGAATACCCCTTCGGATGTTATTTTCTTTTCTGCCTCTTGCCTCGGTCCCCCTCCAAAAAATCTCTAAAGTTCGAGAATGTTCCACTACAATTTCGAACCCGTTCGGCGATAGGCTACAGGAAATTGCGCAGTGAAATTACTTCGTCCAATCGCTGAAGGCATTTGAAAAGGGATCTTTAATGGAAATTTCCAGTATCTTCTGTCTCAAGTCTGTCTTACATTGTTTACTTGGACGCACGCGCAAGCCTAGACATGCGTCGTAGAAGTGGGCCAGGGCAAGTCTAATTTTTTGTTGATATCCACTGGGTGGCGGCCGGGGCTGGAAGGGGGTGGGTGCGTTCTCTTAATGAACGCTTCTCGGAAGACAAACACGCGGAGGCTGCGCGCAGCTGCGCGTGTCGAATTACAGCGGGGGGAGTCACGCCAAAAATTTCCCGGCGCCAGCGGAGGCGCCTTTCGCAGATTACTGCCAGAGAAGTGTAAAAATTAATGCTAAGTTAATGAAGTTGATAGTTGATATTCGGTAACGCTACAATATATATATATATATATATATATATATATATATATATATATGTTTATAAGATTTAGAGAAAGTATTATTTTGATACTTCGAATTTGTGAAATCGAAGAAATATTTCACTCCAGAGAAGCTTCGAGATATCGAGGTTCGACTATATTACACAATTCTGTTTTACCACTGTGTACGTATTTATACATGGTTTTACGTTTATTCTTGTACTGTGGTATTACTCAACAAACATGCTTGCACCTGATTTTATCGTTTTAGAATATTTATTATGTAGATACGTCCGTACATAGCTTACTATTGATAATTTACAATAATGCTTTGTTTACGCAACTTTTGATGTAATGAGTTTATGGTCTTAAAAGAAAAATGGTGATACAAGAAATAGAATTGGACTGTAAGCGTTGAGAAATAGACATGTAACTGCTGTTACATATTTCTGTTCCTGATATAATTATCTCCTCTTGGAGATAGTGTCTTGTCTTGCATTGGTGCATCGTTGTGTTAAAAGTAATTATTTGTTTTATTTAACAATTCTGCTTATTTCGGAAATGACAGACGAAAATAAAGGCCTCAATCAACTGAACTCTTGAACTTATTTCAGTATTGGAGGAAGATTTTAGAATTGCAGGACCTTTTTACTGCAAATACGATTGATACTGTGTTCATTCCTACTAATGTTGACGAAATGACAGATGAGGAAAATATAGATGATTTTCTGAAGGAAAAAGCAATAGAAGAAGAAAACTTGACTGATATTAGAACAATTGTCAACTCATAGGAAAAAATATATAATAAGGAATATAATAACCAGAATATAATGGAATATAATAAGTAGAATTTTGATCATACTTAGCTATGATCCTAATTGAATTTCAAAACTGCAAAGAAAGTGAATGCAATAATGTGCCAATGAATACACAGGAGTGAAAAATCCCATTTTCGTCGACCCACAAAAATTCCCTACCTAAAGTAGTATGTTATGACGTTGTAAGAGTACCGACATAGGTGGGTCAAGGTGTCAGTTGATAACATTACAGTGTCTCTGACCGGGAGTTCCTAGTGTTCGAGTCCCGACAATGACAGGACTTTCGACACTAGCTACTTAGCTAGGACGAGTTCAGCCGCCGTTTAGAGGAGAATTCGAGTGGCAGAACGTGATCTTTCCTTCTTCATCTTTGTCCCATACTCACCCCCTTACACGCACACACACTTACATGCACTACACTACCACACATGCCGCGAGATTAGAGCATGTCTCGCCTGAAGCAGTGCCCCGCTGGTGGGAGATCATCATTACGATTTCTCGCGAGTCTCAAAACAGTTTCTCTAACTGATAATTTTCTCACAGAGCATACTAGATTGCGTTTTGAGAGGGGCTTTCTTGATTTGTTTCTTCGCTTAGTCAGGTAGTACTTTCTCTCCACGAGTAAAACGATGAATTTTGAAGACTAAGTCAGGTACAGATGAGCGAAGTTGAGATGATTTACCAACATCATAAGCTCTCTTCATATAAGCAGAAATCAATTTTTCGTTTACGTGTTGCCTTCTAAACTTTTCGGAGACTTCAATTTGTGTATTACATTTAAATAAAAACTCTTACCATCCTCTCGTTTTCACTTGCTTCAACAAATTATTTCAATCCCCTTTCTTTCACAAAAGTTGTCAGCGTTGCATCTACCACCGTTTTATCACAAATAGCTCGCTCCCTGCGAGGCACTATTCACAGGTAATAAAACTGGAAATATTGCAGGTCCATATTATTTTAATGAGTTCGTGATGTGGCAAACTAACTTAACACTGACTGTCGATCTCGCGTCAGCGCGTTTTGTTGGGTAATCACTGAAGAGCCAATCACACGCTGGTGCGTGGTGTGCGGTGATATTCAGGTAGGGTCACGAACCGGCATATGTGGAATAATTTGCCGATTATAGATTTCTAAAATTTGCTACGAAGATTGCATATCACGCGCGAGATTCGGAATTATCTGTATCGCTGCCGTTTTCGTGTGAATTATTTAGTAAATATCTGTCGGAGACTTGAAGAAGTAGTGTAAGTTCTGGTGGACTACATAACGTTGTTGTTTGGACAACCAAACTGTTCACTATAATTTATTTATGTATTTATTTACATATGCGCTTCGCATTCTGATTAAGCTATTTGTACAATTATTCTATTATTTTATTCGTAATTAGGAAATACGTTCGGCTCATACGAGCCTATAATTCCTAGAAATACACGCAACGGCTCGATCGCCCGATCTCGCCATTCTAGGAACGCGCCGCCCACAGATTCCAGGCCATTTGCACAGTTAGAAAGTTCCAGACAATTTGCTACGTCATAAATTCAGTTGTACAATATATGCCATAAATATCACAATTCAAAATGCTTTATTAACACACAATCTATTAATCAGATATTTGCAATCTGTTTAATTTCAATCTAAGAATTCATATTTGGTCGTACGCTCTGATTCGGTCTGATTCGTTCAGTTCAAGTAACAATTGCATACTTCTTACCAGCGATGGCAAGTACAATCTCAATGCTCGCTGCTTCTGTGCTACGTATTGTTACAACATTCAATTACATGTGCAGAGCTGACTTTGTTTCAAATATTATTTCGATCTGCGTGAGTTCAACAATAAATAGTCTCTAAACTGCCAGCCTGTTGTGATGCGCAATCCTCACCGACTACTGTGTTCGCTACGCGAGTGCATGTAGCTTCCATATGCTTGAAACGGCATACGTGCTGCCATCTGTGCATCACAAAACTGAACTTCTGCTCCAGGAATAGTGCCTGGGTGATTCCGTGCAGGTGGTGACATTCTCAACCTTGACTGTGACAAACTATTATATATATATATATATATATATATATATATATACACACATATATATGCTGCGAGTTTTCTTTACGGCTGTCGCCGCTTCTCGCTTCCCAGTTTCCACCTACTTCCGATCTTACCAGCCTCCATCTTTGAGGTCTCTTGCCTCCATTTCTTCTTGGATGTCCTTTCTCCAACTTCTTGGTGGTCTTCCACGCTTCTTCCGCTCTGGAGGTGTCCATGCCCAGACTTTTTAGGCCACCTATTGCTTTCCATACGCTGGAGGTGCCCATACCAATTCAATCGTTTTGTTCCAATTGAATCCAAAATACTGCTGTCTACGTTCATCATGTCTTATTGTTTCATTTATAACATGATCCAACCTAGACACCTGGCAGCACCTTCTCCAGTAGTCCATTTGAAGGGCCATCAACCTACATTTATCCCTTTTGTTCAGAGTCCATATTTCAGCTCCGTAGGTACTTATGCTCTGTATGACGGTCTTAAAGATATGAGCCTTCTTCCATTTTGTGATATTTTTGCTCCAGAGAATAGAGTTTAACTGTCTCATCGCTCTCTTTCCCTGTCCAATCTTGTTGGAAATGTCATCAGAGCTTCCCTTTGAGGAGAGGATAACTCCGAGGTACTTAAAGGATTCACTTCGTTTAATTTTCCCTGTACCGACGTCCAGGTCCCCATATTCTTTTTCTCCTGGTATCATACATTCCGTTCTTTTAAGGTTTATAGTGAGACCCCATCTTTCATACTTCTCTTGTAATTTGCGAAACATATAACATGCAACACCTTCGTCTCCAGCTATGACCGCTTGATCATCGGCAAACAGCAGGGTGTACAGTACATCATTTTCGATTGGTAATTCCATTCCGCTACACTTCCGTTTCCAATTTTTAAGCGCTTCTTCAAGATAGATTTTAAATAAGAGAGGGGCTAATGAGCAACCTTGTCTTAACCCCTTGTTCACTTGAAATTCTGAGGACAGTCGTTTACCTATTTTGACAGAGCTGTAATTATCACTATATAATGCATTGATAGCATTAATATAGCTTTAATATAGGCTGGCTCGATACCACTTGCTTTCATGTTTGGCCACAACTTATTTAATGGCACTGTATCGTATGCCTTTTTCAGGTCAACAAACATGAGATGGAAATTTCTACCTCTTTCAACTTGTTTTTCTATTGTAACACCCCGCACCCTCCCTCATCGAGTACGGCGGGATGGATCTCAGGGCGTGACCCGACTCACCTGTGGATTTCTGTTTGCACTCATATGTTGCCTCATACGCCCGGCTGAAATTTGGACAGGATGCATGCGTGACTGGGCATTTTCATGCATTAGGCAGTGAAACACTCTTTCTGACTTTCTGAATTTAATTAAAACAAAAAATAATTAACGGGGTGAAGCCTCCTACAATTAGTAACAATATCTAAACCTAACTTACAACTAACTTAGCTTAAAGTCCGACCCTTCTGGGTCATTGCCCGGGCGTTCCGCCCCTCCAGGCGCGGCATCGGCCCGTGGGTCGGGCGGCGGAACGGCAGCGATGTAGGCGGCGCGCGGCTGGCTGGCGCGCGGCTGGCGTTTGCGGCCGCGGCGGCGGCGGCTGTGGCGGCTGCGGTGGCGGCGGGCGCAAGCGAGGAAGCGCCGCCCTAATGCGTCCTTCAGCGGCGGCCGGCCCTCAGGCCAAGTCCGGACGCTCCTTCGTCCATTCAGGTCCCCACACTCGTACAGTGTTCCGACTCTCCCTTCAGGCGACACATGAGCGGGTGGCGAAGTGACGGCGATGCGTTGCCGGTGGCGGTCTGGCGCCCCGCGGCGATGGCGTGGCGTCTCTTTCCCCCCCGGAAAGCTCAACTTCACGCTAGCGTCGTCAACATCAGAACGGCCGAACCTCTCGCTCTGGCTCACATCGGAATGGCCGAACCTCTCGCTCTCGCCGCAAACGCCCACATCGGAAAGCTCGAACCTCCGCTGAAGTCGCCAACATCAGAATGGCCGAATCTCACCCACGCAACTACCTCCCTCGCTCGCGAGATCACGTGTCTCGCCGCCGCCTAGTTCTCGTCTATTGGCGCAGCCGAATCGCGCGATGCGTGCCGGCCAATTGCCGTGGGGTAGCGACGGTTGAAAACCGTCTTCGAATGGGCGGTCTACGTCACTGCAATTTTCCAGAAGACGCGGGGTGTGCTCTGACACAGCGCGGCGGAAATACCCAGGGCGTCGAATGGTTTCTGAACAAAGAGAACCGCGCCCAGTGGCGGCCTGCTTGCCCCTCGCGCCGCTGAGGTAGCGAAAAAATGCGCGTTTCTAGACATCACGTTTTCCAGTACTCCCAGTTAAATAAAATATTATTTTCGCACACGCCGAAATCGTTACGTGCGCGACCGTCACATTACACTGTTAGATTTTGTAATGTGAAGATGCCATCAATACAAGACCTTCCTGCTCTGAATCCATTCTGTTCCTCTGATTCTGTACACTGATGTTCAATTCTACATTTTAGATCCTACCGTAAAGCCTTGGTACCGTGTACATTACACTTATCCCACGAAAGTTGTTGCAATCTCGCCTACTTCCTTTCTTAAAAACTGGAGTAATGAAGGCCTTTTTCCACTCACTTGGTGGGTCACTTAACTGTAGACACTGATTAACAATTGTTGCCAGTATTTCCATCACACTATCAGGGGCTGATTTTAAGAGTTCTGCACTAATATTACCTGGTCCCGGGGCCTTCTTATTCTTCATGAGGGCCAAAGCTGCTCTTATTTCATTTGGGACAATAGGCATTATAGATGTTATGCTTTGCGTTTCTTGTTGAGAGGCTTGCATAAACTGTGTTCTATTTTCAGTTAAAAGGCCTCTGAAGTAGTCACTCCATTCCTGCATACTACTTGGAACTATTCCTGACCTTTCTTTGTTTTCCATTCTCATTCCTTTTATTAATCTCCAAGCTCGGTTTGACTTTGTGTTTCCCAAACATCTATCCACTTCCTCACAAGTCTGCTTTACGAAGCGCTTTACGAAGTATTCGTAAGGCTAGAAAGTAATAATAATTTCGGAACCGTTAGGGATTGAAAGTTTATCGCATGCGTTCTGGATATAATGTATTACACTTTAACGTTAAAATACTCATATTTTACTTAAATTGGTTCATACAGATATATACTAAACAACGGTTGATTTGACATGTCATACGCTTCAGAAATCGAATAACAGAGTTGAAAAAATGTTTAAAAGATGCAGTTAGGGAAAAACAGACAAGTCCTGTCTATTTATCTGCATCGATTCTATTCGTGAGTAGAAGTACTTCAAATTATTTCAATAAAGTATCTACACTCTTCCATGTTTTTTCCTGCAACATCAAATTCATCAAATTAAAATCCCCCTCGGGGGATCGAACTCGGCACCTTCCTTATTGAAGATCTCAACACGAAGGTGCATTAACCAACCGCGCCACGAAACCCACATGCAGACCAACTACTTATATTTTAGTCAAAACGTAATTCTATCATTAGGAAGCCGGTAATTGTCAACATGCGAAAAACATGTTTTCAACATAGTGTAAATTACACCTCTCCAATAAACTGTTGTTTGCCATGACTGGGGTCATCCCTGTTCTTATTGCTCCCTCTCATCCGCCTTAGGCCTTTAATAGAATAGGGAATGGCCCAGAGGGCACCTTCTGCCCTTACCGTCCTTCCACTCCCCTGCACGTGGTGCCAGACCCCTTCCCCGGCGACAAAACCATTGATCATATTGTCTCAGCTTGTCCAATCCTAGCAAAGACCGAATACTTGAAAAGACACGACAGGGTGTGTAGCTACCTCCACTGGTAGATCTGTACCGTCCTCGAAGTTCCGAACACATGCCCAAAGTAGTACGAACACTCACCAAAACCGGTGACGTCGGTTGGATTGTGTACGATATTGTACGACCAACAAATTCAAACTGATCGCACAATAGCAGCAAACAAGCCGGATATAGTCATCCAGGATTTGGAGAACAAGTCGTGTTTACTTGTCGATGTTGCTGTACCTTGCGATCAAAACGTCGTTACCAAGGAGGCAGAGAAACGTCTTAAATACAAGAGTTTGGAAATCGAGATCAGCCGAATGAGGGGCGTAAAAGCACAGGTCGTCCCGATAGTTATCGGAGCTCTGGGATTTGTTCCGCAATATTTGTGTAAGAACTTGTCTAAACTCCCAGGTAATTCAAAAGACTGGGAAGTGCAAGAAATCGCTTTATTTGGAACAGCCCATATTTTGCGCAAAGTATTGTAGAGGCACCGACAGTCCCTAGATCTACTCCTTAGGTAGCTGGTTGTAACCTGGAGTAGATTGTATATTCAGCCGACACATAACATCTTTAGTCGTTATTTTTGAGGAATAATAATAATAATAATAATAATAATAATAATAAAGGTAATTATCTCAGTATTGATAGTGATTTAAATAGAATTTAGTATATTTTTAAATTTGCCTACATTATAAGGAAGAGCCTTTAGTGCTAATAACCGCAGAGTAATAACCACATTAAATTTCATGTCAGTGATATTATTTAATTACAGAAAAACATGCATAAAAGGGTATCGTATGAAATATTGTACATCACATGACAAAAGAAAAAATCCTTTTCATGACTCGACAAGATTCCCCGCCTCTGTGAACTCCCCAGTCTCGTCATGGAAAGGTCGACTTTCTTGCCTTATGACGTTAATTATTATTTCATGTAACCAACCAAATCCCAGTAACGGAATCATTCGTGAATTAATTATTCACCAATCGCAAATATGCACTTACAAACTTAGGCAAAGTGTTGCGATATGTTTTCATTGATGTAACTCACATCGTGGTCAATTCACACATATACTACCTCGCCCGAATTGCGATTTGTGATAATATTTTATGTTTCAAAAGATTTTTCGCGTTTTGGAGGTTATCCGAAAGCGAATTTAATTGTTTGTAAGATTCATTAATAATTAAAATATGATTAAAATAGCACATAACAGTGTTCAAGAAACGCATTTCTTTTTTGAATAAATAAGCAAAAAAAGATAATAATGTTTATGGATTCACAGCCTATTCACCTATGATTCAGTGCATAAGTAAAGTGTTATCATCTGCATTTATAATGAACTTCATATTAAAAGGAATTTTAGACATACGTGCACGCCACACTTTTTCGTATGACGTCAAAACAGCGTGATTGTGTGTTTCCTGGATCTCATGACCGATAATCACACGTGATCGTATGTCTGACCGAGTATGCGAGTACACAGATAACTGCTATCGAGGAGATGGTTCACGCAAGTCGCCAACCAATGAAGTCAGTCAACGTGTTGTAACACTAGAAGTACGACAAAGATGTGTACACACGTAGGACGGTTCTGGGTCAATTTTTACATCTTTTAATTTTGTTGAATATTTCGATTTTACTTATGTTTTTACTTAAACGATACATACTAAATTTTTGAACAAAAATTGAATGAACGTAAAAAAGTAGAACCACTATTGCTGTGTTCTTATGTCTTCCACAGATATATTTACCACAATTTGTCACAAATATCTTTTGTTTCGTTGTCCAGCTGCAAAATCATTCTGTCAACGAACACGTTTCAAATTGGAAGCTGTAACGCAACAGACAATAGCTGTCATCCTTTCCATGAGACGGTCTCGCCCCGAACGGAAACCCATCAGCATGGGGCCACGTCCATAAAAGCAAGTGCTTACAACGGGGAGGGGTCCTTCATTTGAGATAAACGGGCAAACCTCTTTTCTTCTACTGAAAGGCGGAAGGTCTTTCCTTCTTCTGCCCTTCTTCAGCGAGGGTGGGTAATGGCCAGCAGACTGTGGCATCAAGTGACTGGCTACGGAGGGCGGTCGAAAGCTGCGATGCGTTGCGTCTGAGTCATTGAAAAGGCAGCAGAATTCGACGGTCGCTGACCAGCGGAGGGTCGAGCGTCCTTACTACGACACCAGGTACATTCGCTCCAGGCAAATGAAACTCTAATAATGCTATGTACTTCAAACAATGCAATCCTTGTACATCAATTGTAAATAAATGCACATATGTTATGCGATCCTGTCGTTTAATTTCATCTCGACGCTACAAACGAACGATACATAAACTGGTGATAAAGTAATGGGATATAGAAGAGAGCAGCTTCAGGACAGCAGCATAGGATAGATAGTAAAGTACATGAGTGTGAACCAGCGACGTCTTTGAGGGCTACGACAAGCAGAAATAGCATCAACTGCTAGAGGCGAGAGGGTTGCGAACCTATTGCTACCAATAGCCACAGCAGAAGCAGCAGACACTCGATGATAAAAGAATTGGTGTTGAAGCCGATACTGGTGACTACTGGTCCAGACCCGAGCAGCAGCATCAAATCCGGAAGACCACGTGAGTAGCTGGAGGGCGAGTCGGGCAGGCGCTTCCAGACGGACCAAACCATGACAGCAGCTGGTGAACGGGTCGGATGGCAGCCGGGCGATCCAAAACTCCAACCAAATGAATAGTGCATGTAAATATTCACAATGCCTTGCTTGTCAGGCATTTTTTTCTGTTGCGTTGGCCTATCTAGACAGAACTGTTCTAGAAAGAAACGAATTGCTCATTACTACGGCCCGGATAATTATGTACTAAAAAATTAGGAAAATATGTACATATATATGTATTAAAATGTATAGAAATATGTACTAAAAAGTAAGAAATATGTAACACTTTAATTATTATATCAATTCGTTTTAATAAAATACTTTTGCTCAAATGTTGATCTGTGTAGACTTAATATACTCGTAAAGAACAAAATTAAAACATAATTCTACTCACAATTCTGTTACTTACAACGGTCTCCGTAAAAAATGAGAAACAAATATTTGTTTCAAATTCTTAGAAAATAGCTGAATGTGACGTCACTGACGCTTTAAATTACTTTCGGTTGTGTGACTTGTTTTTTTTTAGTCTTTTTTCGTCTTCATCTTCTTTGTCGTCTTCTTCTTCGTCGTCGTTTCTTTCTTCGTCATCTCCTCCTTCTTTTTCTTCTTTGTCGTCTCCTCCTCCTTCTTCTTCGTCGTCGTCTCCTCCTTTTTCGTCGTCGTCTCCTCCTTTTTCGTCGTCGTCTCCTCCTTTTTCGTCGTCGTCTCCTCCTTTTTCGTCATCGTCTCCTCCTTTTCCGTCGTCGTCTCCTCCTTTTTCCGTCGTCGTCTCCTCCTTTTTCGTCGTCGTCTCCTCCTTTTTGTCGTTGTCTCCTCCTTTTTCGTCGTCGTCTCCTCCTTCTTCTTTATCGTCTCCTTCTTCTTCGTCGTCTCCTCCTTCTTCTTCTTCTTCGTCGTCTCCTTTTTCTACGTCGTCTCCTTCTTTGTCGTCGTTTTCTTTGTCTTCGTCATCTTCTTCTTCGTTGTCCTCGTTTCTCTGTCTTTCTCTTCGTCGGTATTGTACTGGAGTTTAATCAACACCACCTACATCTAGTTAGGTGGCGTTTAGTTCCTGGCATACTTACCAAGATCACAGCGCCAAAACACGAAAAAACACGTTTTTGGAAATTTCTTAGAATTTTATAGCCATTTCTGGAAACAAATGATCAGTTCCCTATTAGGACGCCGAGACGCGTCGAATGACACTTCGTTTGTCTCCACTAGTGCACAGGAAGTAGTCTACCCGTGAGAGACGGAACGGCTCATCCGCAAGCATGCAAGGAGTTTACTCAAATATTCTATAGGGGGAAATTTTTCCTATTATCTGTTCGAAGGTCTTGTACCGACCAAGTGTTTCCACATCGCACGAAGTTACTGGTGTATATTCAAACTTTGTCCCAACAAGTCACTGTTCAATGCTATTCACGGATTAGGGAATAAAAACAATGCTGGTTGATATTTAATCAATTGACTCTTAGCACAAATTCAGCTTTCTTTAATAATGTTCTTACCCAAGACGCGATTGCTTGACTTCTCTGAAAAGATAACCAAACTTTGCCTATGGCAAATTCCCAGTCTGCGTTACCTCAAGGTTTAAGCCAATCGCCGTGAATTATTTTTTGTCCTTTTCTTATCCAAAAGCTGTAGTGCCACATCATGATTTTACTTTAGATTTTCACCTCACAGAGATACTTTACAAACAAGGGTTTAGGCTCAAGTGCTACAAACGGGGAAAGAAAACTGTCAATGGCGCTTTCTGTGCTGCGTTGGTGTGTGTAATTTTTGGCGAAGGGCATTAAGGTCAAGAGAGACCTCTGAAAAATACGTTGTGGGCGCGAGTTATCGCTTGCTAGACGTACCATTTTCATACACAAAATTTATTTCTGAGTAGTATTTTGTTCTCTGCTTTACTCGCGCTGAAATCTACACACTGGAAGCTTTGGAGTGCAACACCTTGCCCTTTTGTAGGATTCTGCGTGCTGCAATATCAACATTTTTACGCAATGCAAAAGCGCCAATTTGGAGAGGAGACTGCCGAAAAATTGTTTGACAATGCTGAATTGTTTGTCTTGGTTATTTCTTATCAAAAACATGTAGGATAAATGAAGAATTATACAAAAAGAATGCAGAAAAACGAAAATATTAAGAAATATTTAAAAATATGTACTTTTGTGAAAAATATGTAAATATATGTACTTTCGGGTAAAATATGTAAATATATGTACTAAAAAGTCATCGGTTTTAGGCCCTAATCGACATGAAACGTAAATATATTGTTGTTTTGACTTGATAGAGTTAACATACGGAAATATGTAATTACATAATTATCCGGGCCCTACTCATTACCATAGCAGAGAAGCTAGATGAAACTAGAAGAAGAAAAAAGCATTAGTACGGGAAGTGAAAATGTCGTTTTATATATCATTCAGTTGAGTCGCGATAACTTCATTCAGGTTTTGAGCGAATGTGAAGAACTAAAAGGTATCAAAGAGTCATTGGCCATGCCACAAACAGATGGGAACGGGTATGACATTCTTGACGGTTTGCTTGTGAAAACACGCGAAAAAAACGAGGCGAGAAAATGGTAATGTTACTAGTGCCTCAAAAATACAGGTATCAATTAATGATGTAATGTTGCGAAAGTACGAATGCACATTTAGGTGTAACCAAAACCAAAGATAGTTTAGTTTTTTTTACTTTTTTGGGCTACAAAGAACCGCTCGAAAGAAATAGTGGACTTTGTAATCACGTGCGATCCATGCCATGAGGATGGGAGAGCAGTTGAACGGAAAAAGGCTCCTCTTAAAATTGTACTTGGGATTTGGGAAGTATTTTTGAATGTTATTATAGATGTGTGTGTGTCTCTAGCGGAATCAAAATAAAAGGCAACCGGTATATAGTCACCGCATTACGGTATCCAGTCGCAATGGCAGTCCCCGCTTTACTTTCTTCCACACTCACTGATGTACTTCTAGAAATCTTCAATGGAATGGGTTTCTCTAGGGAAATCCAATGCAACCAAGGGCAATGTTTCGTAAGCACATTGACGACCGGTTTTTTTAAAATCAACGTAGTGCTGTGTATCACTCACAGAGTAACCCAGTAGAACGCATTCGTCGTACCTTAAAAAGGATTTTGAAGGTAAAATGTGTCCAGACCCGATAAGATTGGGAGAGGCAATTGCCAGCGACATTGTTTGCGCTTCGAACAACAATGCTTGAGAGTTTTCGTTTATCTCCTGCAGAATTAATGCATAGCAAGAATATTGAAACTCCTCTCACATTGCTTTATGACAACTGTGTGAACAAAGAAGAGAAAAATCAATCTTTAGTCAAATATGTTTTTAACTAATGAAAAGTCTTCAAATTTGCAAGGATTTAGCTTCGCAGAAACTGTCGCGGGAAGAGGAAAAAAGCGCGGGACAGTGGTATGACAAGGGTATGTCGCGAGTTTGGGTATGTCGCGGCGGTGACCGGTAAACAGATCGCAGCGCTCCGTCTGCAAATGTAACGTGAACGAGTAATACATTTATTTACAAATTATGTACAAGGATTGCATGGTTTGAAATAAATAGCATTGATAGAGTTTCATTCGCCTGGGGTGAATGAGCCTCCGGTGGTCAGCGGCCGCCGTCTTCTGCTGCCTTTTCAATTACTGAGACGCAACGCGTTCCAGCCCTCCTTGGCCAGGCACTTAATGCCAGTTACCTACCCACGCTGAAGGGGAACCGAGGAAGAAAAGATTGCCCTTCCGCTTTGAGTGGAAGTCAAGAGGTTGGCCCGTCTATCCAAAAAGAAGGACCCCTCCCCCGTTGTTAGCCCTTCCGTTAGTGGACATGGCCCCATACTGATGAGTTTCCAGTCTGGGCGAGACCGTCTCTCATGGGAAGGATGAGAGCTATTGTCTGCTACGTTACAGCGCTGGGGCCATCTCAGTGGCAGGCTGCACGCCGATGGCTCTTCTGCGGTTTTCACACAAAGCTACCAATTGCTTTGCGAATTCTTGAATAAATTGTTTGAGTGATGTCTTTTTCCTTTTTCGATTTTAATTACAGTGCCATATAGATATTCATCATTACCCGATCGAGGATGTTGCAGGTTACTTGCATATAGACCATGACATATTCAGTCGCTACAGCCAATAACCCCAAAAGCACATTCAGTTGCATTGTGCAATTGAACCGTCTCTGGAATAAATTCTCAGCATTTCTTCATCAGTGCAAGACCCTCTTTCCGCCATCTCAATCTCAGACGAAAGGAATTCGTTGCCAAGATTAAGCGCGCTGTTCGAAAGTTCGCTTTTCCGAAAAAGGAGGAGACGCTATAGTTCGTAAGATGCGAAATGTAAATTCGCACATCGAAGAAAGAAAACTGAATTGTTGCCACCCGAATTTGCTCTTCAAAACAAGCCATATTTATAATCGAAGTGGATATTAAAAACCATCAGTGCTCAATCAACTACACCATAAACATGATACACTAATGAAACCGAAAATAAACTATGCCACAATTTCTAAGACAGTAAATTATCATTTCTTCAACAACGACACTAGCGAATCATCTGCGATCATTCTGCTGACTTGCCTCCACGGTTAGGATGCAGCTGCCTGGTACCTCCTAAAGTATGGGAGGTGAATAAAGTAGGAAGGCATACTATTTGTCATAAAGGAAATATTGCATTCGCTTACTTGGATTTAATGATTAAAATAAAACTGAGAGATGGAGTGGTTATATGATGAACAGATGATTAAATTTCAGGTGGTCGCTAGCGCAATTAAAAACGAATACATAATCGTTACTAATAATTATATACACTAATACTTAATCGTCCCTTGTAGATCATTTGCCTTTTCACCATCCTTCTTGGTTGCGAAGGCGACGGCTTCCAGTACTCGTGATTATTTTTGGGCCGGGCGGCCATTGCCCGGTCGCAGGTTTGCGACGCGACGCGAGCTGTCTCTTCCGCGACAGCCGTTTGCTCAAAAGCGGCTGGCAGGTGCTGACCGTCACAGGTCCCTTATTACAGCGACCGCGAGCAGCGTGATACAGACCAGGAGAGGTAGCTCAGGGAATGAACTGATGTCACTGAAGTGTCTCTGATCGGGAGGTCCTAGGTTTGAGTCCCGACGGCGACAGGATTTTCGACACTTGCTAGACAGCTGGGTCGAATTCAGTCGCTGTCTGGATGAGAATTCTAGCGGCCGGCTGCTCTGATCAGTAGTTTTCCGTGGATTCTCCTATCAACACCAGGGGAATGCAGGAGCGGTACCCTAACAAACTGGCCATGGTCCATGCGAGATCTTTTCTTCCTCTACCATGCCCTAACCTCTCCTCTTACACACACACACACACACACACTTACGTGTACTTACCACACATGTCGGAAAACCAGTCGGAAGCTAAAAGCTTGTCGCTTGCGGCTGGGGCGGTGTCCCGCCGGTGGGAGGTATCTTTTCGGGAAAACCTCGCAAAGCGACGGGTAGGTCGGCGCCAGATCTCTCTATCCAGAAAGGGAAGATCCCTCCCAACTCCTGCAATAAAAGCATACTCTACTCTCAAGGAATTAATGACCTTAGCGGTTGACATGCCCGGAATCACTAATCAATCAATCAAGAAGCATATTCACTTCGATTTTCAACGAATCTCTTGTCAACTTAATTCACCAGGTATCTTATGAAATAGCTGAAAAAACAAAACATTCCATTGCAATCTATTCTACTTATAATTTACTACTTTTTTGCTGTCAATTAATTTGTTCTTCCTTCCATCTACTTATTTCCACTAAGAGCTTCTTCACTGTATTGTGACATACCATAAATGTGGAACATTTATTTAGTAAATAAAGGACAAAATAGGGCAGGTGCGAGGTGCACCATAGTTACCGCGTGTGAACACGCAGGTGGCACCGTAGCAACGCGGACAAGTTCGAAGACGTTCGTAAGTGACACTGTAGGTACTGCAAGAGCTGGGTTGCTATGGTGCAAACATGCAGTGTGACTCCGTAGCAACACGGGAGATGAGTTTGTTTAAAAGCTGGTGCGGGGGTGCACCGTAGTGACCACAAGATTGTCTTTGGTTCAGGAATGGGACAGGAAGGTGACGTCAACGGACGTTTCGAAAAGTTTGAAAAACAATGGAAAGGAAAAAAGGCGAGGTTTCAAGGGTGGACAAGGGGAATATTAATTCTTTCCATCTCGTGTCGTGGAGGTGAACGGATCGCTGAGAGCTGTGTTTAGTTCGAGTAGTACTTATTGAGACTTGTAATATTTCGTGGGAGTGAATGCTGGAGTGAACGTAGAATATTTTCGCGGTGGAGCTACAGGTGTGGACTTATAAAATTTTACTATTGAATTAATTAGTTTCGACTTGGTCTTGGATCCTCGTGGACTTCAGCAAGAGTGAAGATTGGACTACAGCGACAAGAAGATTCTACGTGGCGACGCGTCGCCACGTCGAATGGGAAGCGTCGTGCGCGCGAAGAAGGAAGAACGGATAAAGGTTCTGATAACGTTATTGCAATAACAAAAAGATGCTCATGGCCTAATGATAATCTGAAACAAGCATTATAAGTTGAATGATTGATCTTTAATGTTTAATAAACTGTAATTCATAGTTGAAAGTAAGCTGATTTTTAATTTGCCATTACATGCAATCTTAGAGTGGATATTTCAGATTCCTCGCCACTTCGTATGAATGGCAGATTGAGTAAATGGTTGCGGAGTAAGAAGCAACAATTATTTTATAAAAACCCAATCGACCGAGCTAGCAGGATTTTTATTTATGAGAAGTGATAATATATAATTAGGGATTTAACTGTAACCGTTTCCTGGCGTCCAAATTATTTAGAAATTCGGAAATTGGTTACGTGAAATATCTTTTGAAGCTGGATTTTAAAAATAGGTGAAACGTGGTGGAAGATCCCACACGCACCGATAGTTTGAGGAATGTTTCAGTATTGTTAACAATATATGTACTTGCAGATATGCAAATGTTGCGCTGCACTTACTTTTTGCTCTTATTATAAATTAACCTATTGTCAGCTGTAGCAGTTATCTGCAATTCTCAAGGCTGTTAGATTTTAATGGCGAAATACGTCGATAGTGAAAGCGAGAATTATATCTAGAAGTTTTATTACACGCTTTGTCTCGTCCACGACATAAAAGAGCCCTCGGCATCGTGACGTCATGTCCGCCGCCAGCGGATGGCTGTCCTTGAGTCCTTTGAGTCCTTTCACTTGCTTTCTCTATTAACTTATTTCGCCATCAAAATCAAAGCAAGAGCCAAGGGAAAATATTCACTCTTCGAAGACCACTTGACCCACCCACACTCACCTATCAAAAAAACAACATACCATGGATTCCTGCGAACACCACGGCAAAATACCTTGGAGTATTACTCGACAGACGACTCGCATGGAGACCCAATATCATGCATAGAATAGCACTAGCCACCAAGCGAACACATCAGTTATATCCCCTACTCAAAAAATCATCCCCACTCCAACTACACACATCCATTCATCTTTACCAAACAATGATACGACCTATATTAAGTTATGCATCTCCTGTCTGGGCCGCAGCATCCAAAACAAATATTCAGAAAATCCAAACTTTCCAAAATAAATTCCTAAGAATAATCACAAAAGCACCCTGGTTCATTCCAAACTCTCAAATCCATCAAGAACTCGGTATCACACCTATCACTGTACATTTTTCCCTTCTGTCCTGCAAAATTCTATAACAAAATTTCTCGAATACCTTCAGCTATCCATTTCAAACTTGGCAAACAGAACCCTCATCGTAAACGAATAAAAAGGAAATTACCCAGAGAATTTTTTGACCCTCCTTAAGCAGACTGGAAGCGATTAGCGTTTCCGTGCAATATAAAGTGCTTCTGAAAATGTAATAATCACGATAAAAGAAAATATCTTGCAAACTTGCTGTATAAAATAAAATCAACTACTGTACCAGTCGTTCACGGCTGCTGAGGGTATCAGGCCAAGCAATAATAAATATGAATAAAAAAAGAAAAATCTGTCTGCTTTGAATACCGCCGATAACCTCTGGTGTTGTCAGTAATTTAATTCTGAACAAATCCAAAAAGGAACATCTCGTTTGTATGCTACATTTGAGAATTTTTGTTAATTATTGTCATTCTACGATACTATCAGTTTTGGGTTGCGCATAAAGAATAGTAGTATTTTAAAAAAACAGTAAATTGTACGTAGTACAATCATTTACTGTAATGATTTCATCTATGGCATAGAAACCCCGCAATTCCCCATAGACAATTTTGAAGTAAATGTAAACATTTATTAGACTATAGCAGGAAGCGGCCCAACTATACATGAATTATAGCTAAGCGGCCGGCCTGTACGTGAATCGACAGTGGCAACACAAAAGAATGACGCGCCGCGGAAAGTCATATTTGATAATTTTGAAAACGCATACAGAAATAAAGTCTGACGAAATAGCGAATTTGAGATGAAATAATTAAACATTTTGGTCTTTGTTTGGACGCGATCGGACGACGGGTTCGCTTAAATTTTGAATGTGTAGATATGGAGAAAAGTTCACGTGACATGTCAAAATACAATAACATAAATGGCAAGATTTTATGAAGAAACCTTGATGTGGGCGACGAAAGGCGTTGCAAATCATCATAATTTAAAATTAACGAAATTCTGGAATACTTAAAAGACTTATAGAACGTCGGAATTATTTATTTTGAAGAAATATTGTATGTTAATAATGTCAAAGACAATTGACGAAGCAGTGCATAATTTCGACATAGAAATTTATCATTTCGGCATGTTAAGCGTTAGAAAAGTATGTTTTGGCAATAAAACTCGGACATTGAGCATAAGCATTAATAAAGAAACGTAGAGTCATGTTAAAATAACTAATATTTTGAATTTTAGAAAAATTCCAGTGAAGCAACAATGGAGATGCAAGAATGGAATTTCGCCGGCATGTAAAAACAGTAGGTAATAGCACGAAGTTACATGGTGAATCGCCGCTGATTTCATGTCACTTTTGAGTCAGAGCTCGTGAATGCAACATCGAATTCATGTTAGGCTGTTTTGAGATATTATGCAAATCGAACTTAGAACATTTTATCGAGGAGTGCAGTGTTAATGGAATATAGGACGTATCATAAGAATAGATACGGACGCGGCAAACACTTAAAAAAGAAGAAGTTTGTTTTGTTTGTGCTTCAAAAAATCGCAGTCGCGAGTAATTAGAAATTTCGTGGAGGCTATGGTTTTCTGGTGGAAGTTGGCGGACGCAGTGCTGGTGTGAGCTGATATGTTGGCGCGTGCAATTGGGCACGCAAGCTGGTGACCGGGTTTGGGCAACGACGCCGTGCCGGCTGCATTCGACAAAGAGAAGTGTCCGCAGTTTTGTTTTGCGTAGTATTCCAAGTTTAAAAAAATTCTGTACAAGACCAAGAATATTTAGATGAATTAATGTAAACTTTTTTGCAAATCAATTGAGAGAGATGCTGAGAAGTATTTTTAAAGCATAATGCATGCGAGATGTTGCTGATCAAAGTGATACAAAAAAATAAATGTTTTTTTATTATTATTAAAATTGGTCAACGTACATACGAAAAGAAATTTAGATAAATATTTTGCAAAAGAAAGGAATTCCTGCATAAGTTAAATAGAAGTCAGTTGGTTTTGTTATTTGGATTTGAAGTGTTATTGTAACATATGTATTGTTGACTTTGCCAAGCGAATGTGTATGTATGAAATTTTGCATTGTTGTATGCTACATGTTGTATAGTGATCTGGTAAGGGCTTTACGCAAGCGAAAGAATTCCATGTTTTGAAAGGAAATAAATTAATGAGAACGGAATTTCCCAAGTTTTCCCTTTTCTCACAAAAAGATGTGTTATTATTTTTAATTAATAGAAGCCTGGGTATGCTATAGTATTACGCGTAGTTTACAGGTAATTCCCGTAGGGGCCAGCCACGACCTACGACCAACAAAATTTTCTGTAGTCACGTGATAAATAAATTGTAGTAATTTGATGAGAGGGTAAGGAAAGGTTTAAAGTAATTTAGTAGAACCGGTTACATTGGCACCACAACGTGGCGCCAGATGATGGTATAGATAAAATAAAGTGAATTAGTAGTAAACGGTTATATTACTTGAAAAGACCTTGAGAATATAGGTAAAGCTGCGCCATTTAGTCACTTTTGACAACAGGCACTGTTTCTGGAATATTACACCGGGTAAGTGACCACCATTGCATTGAACACATTCCTTCAAGCGGCGAACGAAAGCCTGCATCACACGATGTAGTATGTCCCAAGGGATTTTCTTCAAGGCTTTCCATATTCATCACTTAAGATCTGTCTGCGTGTGACGGGTGGGTTTCAGGTCGTTAGGACCAGGGACAAAAGGTACTAATACTCGGTAGGTCTAATGAACTGGACGTCTATTGCGAACCAGTGTAATGCGACATAAGGTTTAGCGCCACAGAGGATATAATACCAAAAGAGGTCTACAATTAGACGGATTAATTAATAAGGTCTAATAGACAAACACCGAAGGCCTAACAGATATACAAAGGTGTAATAGTGAAGTTTCTATTTCTTCATTTTTAAACGACTGAAAACCAAAAGTCTATATTTTAACAATGTCAATTAAATTTTCAAACTGTTCGAATGGTAGCAACTTACTCGCGGTGATATCGACTTATACCTTCAGTTTTTGAGCTCCAGTCCAGCTACAGTTGAGTACAATGCATAATTATAACACATGTATAATTTTAGGTACATTAGGTACTTCCTGAATTAAAGTATCATTCCGATGTGATTTCATTTCAAACTATAACATACTGACCTAATGATATGTGAACCAAATTTTTTTTACGTATTTCTGATGCAGTATAATAGATTCGACATTCGAGTCCGATAGACCAAGGTTTATTAGGCATTTTGACATTTACACCAAATATTATTAGACATTTTTGAAAATTAGACCAAATTTTAATTAGACGTGTTTTCAAAGACCTTCTGTCATCAGACCTAATATCTTTAGACCTAACGACCTATAACCAAGGAGTGTAGTGCAGACTTGATTCTTCGGAATTGCCCATCAGAAGAAACCAGAGGTGATCAAATCTCGCAACCGCGCCTACCAGTTGATGTCTCCGCATCTGGAAATTAATCGATTTTGTAAAGCAGGCCGCAAGATGGCCATGGATTGTCGCACAGCATGAGATGTTGCCCCCTCCTGTTGGAACTATTCCCGAGATAGGTTGCACTTCGCCAGCGCGGTAAGAACGGTATTTCGCGAAAATTTTGCTTGTAAACGCCTTCGCTAACGTAATTAGTGGTGCTACAGAATGGCACAGACTTTCCCGTATTAGCTTTCTATTTCCTTGGGTCTTCGCTAGCTATTCGGAATAGCCACAAACTCTTTCTTGCCAACAGTCATCTATCACCGCAAAAAGTACATTTTTTTTTCATTTTCTTAATTTTTCGGTTTCCTATTCGTAGAATGGAAACATTAATTTTAGAATATTAAAGAACACAAAAACCTAGTCATAAATGGCAATTTACTTTTAAAAATTATGTGCTGCTCAAGAGAAAATGGCGTTTCAGCGCTACTAAAATTGCGAAATTTGAAGCTCATTTTCACAGAAAGGTTTTGAGTTTTCAAAATATTTTATTTGAAGTTATTTGAAGCACTTACATTCACACAAACTTTCACAGAAAACGGTTGTGTTTTTGAGAAACTTTACTTGACATTTAAAGCATATGTACTCGTAAATATAATAATATGAAAAAATCGCCGCTAATGTAAATATTATCGACGTGAGAAACATGTGAAAAAATTCACATTTTTGTATTTTTTGAAAAAAACAACCTATAGAGAAATATGGCTTTTATGCCATCTGATAGAGTACATTTACCACTATCCCTACCAAAAGTTTAAAGAAAAAATTTGGAGCCGTTTTTGAGAAAAACTTGTTTTTGTAATTTTTTAAAATTGCACATATTGCACGAAAACTACTAAAATTTTGAAAAACATTGAAATGACCTTTATGAAAGAACTCAATATGCAGAACAAATTTTATTTGAAGAAAAAATCTCTATCTTCAGTTTTGTAGTTGGAGAAAGACGCCGAAAAAAATTCAAACTTTCACAATTTTCGAATATTCATAGTTATCCGTGAAAATCGGACCTATGCAATGCTAATCAGTGTATTTTACTCTATTTATACAAGAAAATAAACGTTTTTGAAGAAAATTTTCGAAGAAGAGTCGTTTTTGAGAAAATTTTGAAAATCCCCGGAGGACTTCATATAAAGTACCCCCAAATTTTGAAGAATCTTTTTCAAAATCTCAAAGTTTTGACTAGAACCAGATCGACTAAAGAATATCCATTTTGGAAGAAATCGTACGTGTGGTTTGCTAGCAGTGTTCACAGACGGACGCACAGACAGACGGACGGTTTCGTTTCAATTGGTTTTTCGGTATCAAGGACCCACAAAACAGGTTTTCTGGCTACACCACGTGTTGGGGATTTTTTCTTAATTTAGCAACTGGTTTTATCCACTTTTTCGTTTTCACGGCCCGGCAATTAATTTTTTCCGCCGGAAATTGGCCATTTTTTCGCGCAGCGTTACATAACTTTCCCTATACTACGTATATCACTCCGTGTATACGTACATATAGGGGAAAGTAAAAAATGTCTAGGAACGAAGCCAAAATACCGTAATACCGGGAGATGTACCAATACTACCGCAGTTAACCGTAAATCCACTAGAGAGTCCAAATAAAAACAAAATGTCGGGTCGAAACTAGTATTAAATCTTCAATCGTACTCGTACACAAGCCGGACTTCTCGCACACACTGCCTGATGCTCCGGTGGCGGTGCTCGGCTTTACTCCGGGTCCCCACATAGCTTCGCTGTCACTTCGCCGTCTGGCTGCTCGGCCCCCATTGGCCGGCCTCTCCACTGGTTCACCGCCCCGATAGTACTCGTGGCTGCCGTTTCGCGCCACAGTCTCAGCGCGATTGAAACAGCCGCATACAGCCGCAACAATTCAATGTGCATTTTGCTAAGATTTTATAATACTAAGCGTGTGCAGTATTGACCTTGCGTGAACTGCTACCCCACACAACCTTTTCTTTTATCTTCTTCTTTCTTTTATTTTAGGCAGAAGCCTGTCTTTTTAAACAAAGGAAATATATTTTAAAATAACTGACATTTCATGTAATCACTTTCATGAGCCCACATTCTACGTTGTTCAAACTACCATGAATTTACAAAGTTTCTTTCCATTGTGTTCTTGGACGACCCATTCCTCTCCTTCCTTCAGGTCTTCTGTCTCTTGTCCACCTTCACCAGTCTATCTTCCTCCATTCTATGTGGTCATTTCATTGTCTTCTTCTTTCACGAATCCAGTCTGATATGATGTCTATTTGGCAGGTTTGTCGCATATTACTATTGCATTCTCTATCCCTTAGCGTTTTATTTACTATTTTTCTTAACACTCGCATCTCTGATACTTCCATCATTTGACATATTTTCTTGGAGTCTGCTCTGGTTTCGGCTGCGTATGACAGTATGGGTCTAATTACTGTCTTATATATTCTGTTTGCTTTTGTACTTTGTTCTTTTGCTTCTCTTAGAGATCTACCATCACTGGTTATCATTACGCCTAAATATTTTATTTCCGTCACGTGTTCTATAGAATGTTCTTTTTTTTACCAGGAGGATAAATCCCCAGGGTGGGCACCTAGGCTTTATCTTTATCCTCACCCTTCGCACGCTTTGGGGCGGTGGTAAGCGGATCCTGCGGGAACGCAGTTATTCCTCTCGGAAACCTCCCTATTCAAGCCTGGGTGGGGCCTCCTTGCCAGCTCAGAGCTACCGGCTATGCAGGCCGGGAACGGTCAAATCAATGTGCTACTCATATACGCCTGGACAAGCCCCTTTCTTCCCTGAGTGTCGGGCCATTGCCAAGACGAATCCAGGTACCCAACTGGGGGGCATCGGGTCAAAATCCAGTGGGCAGAGGGCCCCTAACCCATCTCTTCACTGCTTCCAACCCAAGGCTATAGAAGTGAGTGCCGCCGGAACCTAGGCAACCCCAACAGGGAAATTCATGCTTCCCGTCTGACTTTTCTATGTGAGTTTGAAGCACGCTGCCCAGCTGCACGGAGGATGCCGGCTGACGCCCAATCACGACTATATCATCATGACTACATGTTCCTGAATGCCAGGAACCAGGCCAGCTGAATGCCAGGCCTGAATGCCATGCTGAATTTCAGGAACATGTAGTCAGCATGGTCATACTATGTTGTTCGGCTGTTTCTCATGATGTGAACCTTCATAATATCTACTTAACTTTCCACGCACAGCAAGCCCTGAAGATGGAGCAATAATAAACTCCGAAACGTCGGCAAACTAAAATAGCTTATTATTTTGGACCAAAATCCGCGAACCCGCAATGGAATCGTCTACAGAAAATGGTCATAAAATACAGCAGATATAATTAATTGCACATAATTGTACATATTATTTATTATGAACAGTTTTATATATTGAAGTGATTTTTTTGTACACAGGTCGCGAATTTAGGAACGCAGCACGTTGGATTCGTTGGACAACTTAGTGCCCAAATGTGTTGGTTTTAAAATGGCGTTGGTTATACAATTGTATACTTTTGAAAAAGTCACTTGACAGGAAGTGTTTTCACCAGATTTGTATTTTATTGGTTAAAATGCAGAAAATTATTTTAGTTACTTCATTTGGCGGGTAGATAATACTTATGAAAGTTCTAAAGTTTAAATTGTTAACTTTTTCAAACCTTTCACATTTGTCAAATTCTATATTATAAAGAATATTTTCTTCTAGAGTTCATTTTATATTTCATTGTTTTGTAAGTCAGTTGCTCTACTTAACCCTACAGGAGAAGTACTCTACCTACACATGACGTTCGTAGGGTGGGGGCGCCATTTTCCTCATTAACCGTAACATTTTGATGTTATAGTTGTACATTAAAAAACGATGATGTAATGATGGATATCGTAAACTTCACACGAGTGTATTAAAACCCATTACATCGAGTTTAATACGTTACTTTTTGTACGACTTATGGTAACTTTTATAAGTTAAACTTTTACATCCAATCATTTCGTGTCATTTGATATGCAGGATTCTGTCAAGGCCACCTAACAGACAGCTCCGTACCCACCGCAGGTGGCTTTGTTTCACCAGACAGACAGACAGGGAGTACAGAAGTTGCTGCAATAATGTCGACGTCACCATCTTTGCTTTTACACTTATTTCCGGAGATCTCAAGACCACCGTTGATTCACCAGACATTTCAAATGAGACATTTTTTAAGGACAACCACATGGCAGAAACAAAACCTAAAATTACTTGCGTTCAGATCTTAACGTTAGTCAAATGTTTTCTTCAATACCTACCACTACGCTAGTCAAATAGGATCGAAGTGAAATAACAATTCAATTAATTTTAAATAATATTTCACGTTAAAAACGACTACTAATAAAATAAATTAAAATTAAAAAGAAAAATATAATATTAAATACAATTTTAATGGACGCAATTGAATGGAACATTTACCATAAAGATTCTCAGATTCTCAATGATTAATGAAGAGTCAATACTTGGTTTGTAAGCTTCTCTGTGATCGCTCAAGAACCTGTATCATAATGACAACTGTATCGAAATGGGTATCATTTTGCAACTGGTTGCAGCCCTTAAATGACAGCGTTATATGGTGGGAGTAGAAAAAAGTTTCTTTGGATACATTCGACGCCTATAATGCGGCAACCTGCAAAACAAATGCGTTTGTCGTGTTGCCGTCGTGTTGTCGGCAAGAGAAGCAGCTTATTCTAAAAATTAATTTTCTTTATAAAACATTGGTTTTGTCCACGACCCTATTAGATCACTGGCTCCATTGACACAGTGTACAAGTTCCATTGCACGTTAATTCTCTTTGAGATGTTCGTGAGCATTTTCTTTGAATGACATTTAATTTCCTACTATACGGTGACTATTCTTTCTGATCGTTTGGATCGCTGAATTGACGTAGCAATACATAGAGCATACAATGCAACAAAAAATATTAGTGATTTTTTAAAATATTCTCTGTCGTTTATCAAGTGTAAAACGGAAAACATATCAAGCAAGAATATATAAATATTTAACCAAAAATTTATAAATACTAATCTGAGATGAAAATTATCGAGTAAAGCATGGAGGAAAATTAATTTTTTCAAATTCTAACTTGAATTAATTTTACTTACAGCATTTATGTTCCGATCAGCATAATCTGAAAACAAGTGTGTTACATTATTTTAGCAGAAAGGTCAGACTATTGTGTGTACAAAAGAATTGTCCTTCTAATCTTGCGCTACGTTTTCCATGCCGTACATTATGCGACCAAAAAAAGCATTACAGGCATTACAATTGCGATGACAATGACAGGATGTTCAAATTGTTCATGGAATGAAAATAAAAGACAGCATGAAAGATCCGAACTGACTATAGTTATCTTATACCTAGAACTGTGGCGTGGAAATGACGCAGATAAACTACAAATGTACAGCATTTCACCATTTCCTTCCATATTTTAAAAGATACGAAAACTTAAAAATTAAATTCCTAAAAGTCGAATTTTTCAATGTTATGAGAACAGTATGAATCAATGTTGGTGCTGAATTATTTTCTCACGTGCCAATTTAAAGTAAGCATGCAGGTGTGCCATTAAAGCGATAAAGTTAAACGATAAAGACACATACTTGACTTCTAACTCATATTCCAAGGTTTTACTTGTGATAATATCCTCTCTCAAGCAATCTCACAATTACATTGGATACAAATTGTGCAACAGTAATTGTTAGTATTTAAGGACATTCTAACAGGTACAAATAGTACAAATACAAGACAATATTTCAATACATAGGTACAAAATATATTGATGTCAATCATAAGATTGTGTGATATTCCCCATTTCGATCTCCTTTCTATTGTAACTAATATTACATTATTTATTAAAACACAAACATCTAAAATTTTCCTCTGCTCTGGATTTCTCAGTATTTTCGTCTATTATTTACATTCTCTTACTTTTATTATTCAAATGTGATATCGTTGAGGAACACAACAAAATTTATATTTGTGGGTCGTCTGTCTTGTGGAAACGGAATCTCAAGTACGTAGGGAGCATGTTTACTCGTTTAAATTAAATTATTGAAATAAGAAATACATGTTCACCTATCTAAAAAGTTATAATCTCCGTCTCCTCTCATTCCTTTAACAATTTATGAACCTCACTGAAATTGCTACAAATAAACGAACACAAAAAGCATCAATATCGAGTCATCTATTTTTCTTTAAAATTATTTTTCTCTCTATATAGAAAAATGTGATGACTCGACAATATACTCTCTGATTATTTAATTATTTAATTCATAGCCTTTGTTTCCTTATTTATATTGTCTTAATACCTCCTCTTATTCCGAAGCCAACCACACAACTTGATCTTCCTAGATACGAAATAAATTTAACAATCAATATTACTTTCCTTGGGCTTTTCAGCTCGCTTGAATGATTTGATGCACTTCCATCCTACCATCCGTGGTGTCACGCCATCTTGTGGATCTCTATCTGTTTCCATTTACGTCCAGTTCAATTTATATTCTGAAATTCCCGTCCCTTTAAAATTTAGTCATTTGATCACTACAACCTCTATTCGCTTTCATTCTGCTCCCCTTTCAAAATTAAATACATAAACTTTAAAAATTCTCGGACAAACTAACTGCGCAAACAATTACTACTATCATGACTGAAATCGCTCTGTTCGCGATCACTACTCAGCTCATTCTATTCTGCAAATCATACTGCCCGCGTTTCATTTAGCTTCTTTATGTCCAATCGCGTCTCAAATTTTTATCTTGTTTCTTTCTAGTTGTGTCAATTCCCTTTTAATTGTCTAATATTCTTATTCTTTCCGATTGGCTAATTACTATTTTACCCATCACTGTATTTCCTCTTTGACATCCTGTCTCGTTTTCTACACCTTATTTACATTTATTATTCATATTTTTATCCATGGAAATTTCTCACGTGATCACAACTAAAATTAACACTTAATTTTCCGTTGTTTTATTACACTGGTTATCTCGTATTATTGTCTTTACTTATATTTTAATTTCATCATGAATGTTGACCTCTCTCTTACTCTCAATGCATTTCTAATACATTACCTTTTAATTTTTTATGATGATTTTTATAATACTCTAGGATAATCCATTATAACTTATAACTAAATTCATCTACTAGAAGGAACACTAAGAACATTTTTACTTAATCGATTTGTGGTTACCGTCTATCGTATCAAAGGTTTTAATGTTTCATTAGTGTTCTTTTCATATTTAGAGTTACTGTCATTTGTCAAGCTGTAAATGTCCACACACTATCTAGTAAAAGTTTAGATTTGCATGCATTCTGCGTGACTAATGATGGTCATGACATTTCTGATGCACCTAGTCTTTACTCGGTTCTCTTCGTAGCGAGCATCGACCTCTTTGACATTCTCCCACTCACTTTAGGTATAGATAGACAAGGCGTGTTTCATAAAGTGTACGTCACATGAGAACTCAGAGACTCAGACTGGATAACAGGAGTGTTGACGAGACAGATGTCAAAACAGATCAACCTCCACCTAGGCAATGTTTAGAGAAGGAGGAGGAAGAGGAATAGGGTAGTTTTGAAGGCAAATTCGGGACAATAAAAAGTTTTATAAGAGAGTGTTACTTTCTGGTCTTCAGGCCGAAGTATTGTTCCATGCCTACACTACGAATTAAGTGCATGCTTTTATATTAACGATGCAATGAGTGAGATACATTTATCAATTGCCGTACCTTCCGTCGATTCACAGTGGGACACTTGTTTTCTGTTTTATCCGACGCCGACCTACATGTTGACGTCTGGGGGATCCCCCCCCCCACGTATCTTGCTGGCGGTGCATCGACCTAATGGGAACAAAGTTTATGTTCACGACTGGTCTTCCGACATGGAAGTGTAGTGCATTTAAGTGGATGTGATTGTTAGGGATTGCGGGTGCGTCATATACTAAGGTCATTAGTCCCGTCCCGTACGTATAGTCCACGTTTTCGTCGCGGGAGGTGGCGGTGATCTTCCCTCGCTGGATGGCGGGGGCTTGGGTAGACTCCCAGGGCCGGGATGGTGCCCAGCTGGTGGGATTCTGAGGATGCTGGTGGTTGGTGGGATATACCTGGTTGGGGTAACCAGGTATATCCCTCCAGCGGGGCACCGCCTGGTCGGCCCAAGCTCTACTCTCCCAACCGGTCTCCCAGAGAGTGTGGTAGTGCAGTGAATGTTAGTGTATCCATGTAAGTAAGGGGTGAGGGTAGGACAAGGAAGTGGAAGGAAATATTGCGCGCGGTCTGTTTGTTAGGGTACTACCCCGACATTCACCTGGTGTTGATCGGAGAAACCACGGAAAACTACCGATCAGAGCAGCCGGCCGCTAGAATTCTCCTCCAGATAGCGACTGAATTCAATATAGCTGTCTATTGTCGAAAATCATGCCACCGTCGGGACTCGAACCCAGAACCTACCGGTCAGAAGCACTGCACATTATTTCTCTATGTTCATTATTTCTTTGAGTGAGTGGTTAACGATGTATTGAAAGCATTTGACATTTCCTCTTTGAGAAAACATGTGATTGTGAGGTTGTTGTCAGAGACAGTATAGCGAGTTTTCTTAGGTTCCAAGAGTGTTTTAAAAACAAAGAAAGCAGTTATTTCGAAAACTCAAAGAGATACTACAATTTTATTTGCATACATTATGGAGCACAATAGCTTACAAATGTTTGTAGAACCACAGAGAATCAGTAACCAATAAAGAAGCATTAGCAATCACCTTGCGAACACAGACTAGTTCCTCCGTAACGTTCCCTCGCCGGCGCCTTCGGGAGAACTTAGTTAATTCCTTATTTTACGTGGCGAGACTCGGGCCATCAGGCCCGCTCCTCCGTCTGACAACGCAAAATTTCCTTTCACCAACTAGCGGAGAAAGAAGATATTCCTTGGGCGACGAAACACGCGACTTGAATTTAGCTCAGAGGCGTCATTTAGGCTTGAGGATCTTTTACAAGCAAGTAAATCTACTAATAACATGGGACAGCCGGCTTTACGTCCCCTCCGAAGGAAGGCGTACGAAGGATATTTTCGCCATTAAAAATCCACGACTTCGATCGGGTTTGAACCCGCGAACTTGGGCATGACAGTCCTGTGCGCTTAACCGTTACACCACCGAATCCGCTTACACCATCGAATCCGAACTTCTCAGGAAGGTGCCACGCATGTCCCTCCGACGTTCTCATTTCCCTCTCCGGGCTCGCGAGCTCGTTTGCGAGTGGCGAGCGAGCGTTTGCGCACCGAAAGCGCGGTTTGTCGAGGCCTGGCTTAGTAGCTTTGAATTGTAATGAATGTGTAACCTACATTGCCCACAGGCACTTGTAGAGGACAAGCGGGTAGTTGCCCCCCACCAATAGTTCAAGTTTCATTGAATGTTCATTCATGTAAAAGTTGATTTCATATAGATGCATGTATTAGTGTGTGTATGTGTTCAACTGTTGTACTATTATAATATGGATTAAGTAATATATATTATGTATGAATTCTTATACAAATATTAAAAATATTAAATGATTTTAAAATCTATTTCTATAATAAATCATTAATAATTACAAATAAGAGGAAATATATGAAAACAGAATTGCATAACGAAGAATATATTTCAAAGAGATCTCCGTTCTATCCCTATATAGTATTTGAGTAAATTCCTCGTGTGCGTATGTGCGGATTTGTGGTTCCGTCGCTCACGTTTAGACCACTTCCCGTGCACCAATAGAGACATACGAGGTGTCATTGGACGCATCTCCGTCTCTTGATGGGGAACTGATACTTTGTTTACAGATTCGGCCATAAAATTCGAATAAATTTGCAAAAACGTATATTTTCGTGTTTTGGCGCTGCGATCTTGGAGAGTAGGCCGGGAACTAAAATAACGCCACTCAAATATATCTATGTAGGTGGCGTTTATTAAACTTCAGTACCAATACCGACGTAGATGAAGACAAAGAGAAAGCCGTAGATGAAGACGGAGAGAAATGTAGATAAAGACGTAGAGGAAGACATTGAGGAAGACGGAGAGAAAGACGAAGAGGACGAAAAGAGAGACGAAGAGAAAAAAAGACCAAGACCTAGATGAAGAAGACGAAGAATAAGTCGAAGAAGAAGTCGAAGAAGAAGACGAGGAAGGCAAAGAAGACGAAGAAGAAGGAGAAGAAGAAGACGAAGAAGCAAAAAAATTCCATTCACGGAAAATGAACTAAATAAGTGAAGGGCGTATCGAGTTCCCCGGACCAAAGGGCCGTGGGTGCACGTCTCCATGAAGAGCATAGCTGTGTCATCGAGCCGGTCGCTGCGTCTGCGCTGCGGGGATCAGTGTTGTATCTTCAAATAATATCGAGAAGACGACATATTTTTATATGATAAATCAAGGAAAGCCAAGTGACCCGGAGGCGCAACAAATAAATGCGTGATTGCGGTCAACGTCATGTGGTTTTCAAACTGATTTTTAAATTTGTACTATGACAAATTAAAAGAAAAACATTCCGAAATACCTCTTGAAAACGATTTTATGAAATCATTTCATTACCTAAGTTCAGGAAAACCAAAGGTAAAAATCGTGCGCAATATCACAAAATAATTGCAAAATTTAAATGTTTACTTCGTAACGTTGACAAAACATCGAAACTGAATAACGAGGACTCTAACCGAAGAAAGAAAAAAAAGAAAAATCAAACAACCGAAGAAATTTTAAAGCGTCGGCACATTCAGCTAGTTTCATAACAATTCAATATATTTCAAGTGATTATGTTTCGCACAGGGTATAAAACGGAGTAATGCTGCTTTGATTTTACGGGAAGCCTTACATATAAGCAACATATAATTTCAAGTGACCTACTTTTGGGAAAATGTATTTGCCTTAGTTGAGTACTTGAATTATATCTCCACTGTTTCTTTCAGTGAGTCTCAAGTGTTCTCTATTGCCCTTCTATCTCTTGTCTCATCCCAAGTAAAGAAGGTAAGTATGTCATGATATATTCGCAATCTTACATTATCATCTACGAGATATTACTAGCAATTAAGTGTGGATTACAATGAATATCATAAGTTTCTTTGTCGGATTCAAGCATTTCAATATTAAAATTGCAGAAAGAAGATTTTCAAGTGACAAAAATGGTAATTTCATCTGAGAAAAATGATCCATTTGGATTCTTGCATTTCGTGAGAAAAAATTCGTTTTTTCAGTTAAATGCTAGAATCATACTTCTTGAATGATTCGTCCTTAGTATAAATAATCCTTTTCCCATTGCTTTCCCTTATTCAGGTGCTATCCAAAAGGAATTTTAATCGTAATGGAAACACATGAAGAACACATCCTTCATGTATTGCGTATTCCTCGTATTCGTGGAGATTTTTCTTTCAATTCTCCGTTCCCTTTCTGAATTTCCCCACATTAAAGAAGAAATATTCTAAAAAATATAAACATTTTCAAAATGTTTGATATGATAATGATGATATCAAATTTAAAAGGACAATAATCTTCAATACCCAACATAAATCTCTTTAACTCACTAGTTAGTGGCATTGTCAAAGGAAAACGATTTTGGAAGAGATAGAACTGCGGATCGGTTGGCACGTTTCTCTGAGGCGCTTAGATTCGAGAAAGTAGCACGAAAGTAGTACTTCGCAAGGGGAGGGGGTATGCGAACGTGGCGTGCAACTGCGTCGTTGATGGGCGTTTGCCGAGAGGCGCTGGTGGAAGTGCGACATGCGCGAAAGAGTTGCACGATCAAGGACTTCGGGACATCTGCGTTTCTCCGTTTTCTCCAGACAGTTTCTCGCACACACAGTAAAATGCTGTGTAGTACATGGCTTCGAAATAACATATTGCGATGAAACTCATAAACATAAAAGTGTCAGAGTAATTATTGAAATAAAATATAATTATACCTTGCAGTACAAATACAGGAAGGTTAGATGAGCAAAGTATGTTAGTTTAATGTGTGTTTATATTAAATGCCAGTGGTATTGCTCAAACTCACACATATTTTAAAAACTCATTTTGAGAGTCGTAAGAAAGTGTATTTTGAAATAACTCCGCGATTTATGTTAGTAATTTTAAAAGCCTTAAGGAAAACCAAAACCTCAGGAAAGTTATGATTCTGCCGAGAAGCGAAGAAGGATGTGATTCCTGATTCCTTATTCTGATTCTTTTCTTTATTTATTTGTTTGATTTTCTTTCTTTTTCTAGTTTATCCTGTGTTCAACTACGCAGCTCACTGCTATTCCTCACTTTCTTGCGCGTCCTTTATGTCATCACCTGCTTTTCTATATTTCTTATCTACTTGAAATATTTCCAATTCGTAGAGAATTTGAAAGAAACGTTTGCAGTCTCTGGTCATAATGGATGTGTCTATATACCCCAAAACATGGGAAGATTCAAAAACAATGCAAACCGTTTCCATTTTGACTGCGTCATAAATTCAAATAATTGTTTGTGATATTCTTCTACTGAGTCCCCCGAGTGAAATAATGTACTCCGCGCCGGAACTACTTTCTATACATTTGGAACCACGCCGACAGCAAGGTTCCAAGTAAGAGGGCGACTGCCATATAAATATATTTGTTATTCAGTTATTGCGATTTTGAACAGCAACTTTTTTATATTCTTGGCATATAAAGAACCGTTGCACGTTATATATTATGGTATTGCAGTATTCGTAAAAAGTGTTTCTGTTAAAATATTTCATTTTGTAGTGTTATACGACCGTATTTTTTGTTGTTCTTAAGCAATGAACGTAATACTTTTTGGAACAGAGTTTAGTATGGTTCTGTTCAATATAATATTTGTTGCAGCTGGCTACCAGTATCACCAATATTTCTCCTATAAATACGTTTTGCGAGTCTCACATCCAACAAATCTTAACCGATAGGTGTAAATAGAAGAAAAATTATCGGAGAGGTGACAGATAGCATTTTCATTTTATTATTATTGATCTTTGAATACAATTTTCTAAATTAGGCAACGTAATGATATTCCCGCAACACACTGCGGTTGGCGTGTTTCAATCGTGCATAACTGAAAACGTTGCGTCCTAGAACTTTAAAACCTTATTTTCTTTGCCAAAGACCTACCCATATGTTCTTCGCACTCTATACTACCTCTTTGGAATTTTCTACTACAGTTTCTGGAGTCGTCTCTTCTGGATACCCTCATCACGTGGTAGTGTGGAGGCGTACAGAGATTATATATCAATTCACTAATAAGTTTTTCTTTCATACGGATGTGGAGGACAAAGAAAAGGTTGAGCTTCTGAGTTCTCGCATGTTTATTATGATTATCATCATTATTAGTGATTTAATTATAAGTGAAGCTTTACGTTTTTAAATTAAGGATAGGAGGAGTTTCTGCAATAGTCCGCTGCAACATACATGTCCAGATTTTGGTAAATATAAAACATTTCAATTATATTTTCAGAACTTTAGAATTTTCAGAACCGTTTAACTCCGTACTCACAGTGAATAGTGATTGGGTTATTCCAGAATTTGTAAACTTTCTTCGTTTCATTGTTCTTACTGGATTAGTACTGAAAGACATAAAACTATATTTTGAGTGAGTTTCGATTTTCTATATCGATCCATATGTTGCACTTTTCGGTTGTAACGTTTTTATAGCTCTTCCTTTTGTGCATGGGATGTAATCATTATATTAATAATAATACAATTACAAAGGCCATGAAGTGCAAACATGCACATTACAACAGAAAACCGATATCTTATTCACGATGAAGTCTATTCTCTATATAATAAATGGTGTAGAGATTATTTCAAATTTTGCTACAGAATTTTCGACTACAATATGTCTGAACAATCATACTGATGCGTTCTGCGGTTTATGACTGAAGACAGGATTCTGAAGCATTTCTTCAAGAACAGTTAAAATGCACAGAATTCAATGCTTGCCGTAATTTGAACACAAATATTGACACTAAAATATTTTAATTTATCCTGAAATACCATTTAATTATGTTTGGAACAAAAGGAACAGAGGTTGGAAGACAAGAAAAATATTTAAAATTCTTGGTTTTGCAAAACAGCCACTTGTGTATATTTCTTCGCATTTACCCTTAAGTTTTGACCATTCCCCAACACTTAGGTTCGATGATATTTTGCTGTGTCTAGAAGTGCCGTTCTTTGTCGTTGGTATTCTGGACCTTAGGTTTTGCTTCCCTTAGCCTCATGTGGGTTGCGGTGTGTGTGGTTTCCTTCAAACAACCACTTACCCCACCCCCTACAAAGCTTTTCCATTGATATTTATTTGTCCATCCTCAATCACACCTCTTGATCACACTATCACCAACCCAGTGGAAGACGACGGAAAACCAACATTATCATAAACCGGCTGATAAACGCAATATAATAATGATAATTTAATAATAATATAACAATTGTTATAACAATAATTATGATAATTTTCATTGATAGTTTTTTGATAATGTGCATGTGTCAGCAATGTTGCTGATGAATTCTAGCGGCCGGATGCTCTGATCGGTATTTTTCCTTGTGTTTCTGATCAATGCCAGATCAATGCTGGAGAAGTACTATAACAAACGCATCACGGACTGCGCGCGTTATTTCCTTCCTCTTCCTTGCCCTACCCTCTCTCCTTCCCTTCACTTACCTTTAAATCGGGACAGGTGGGTCAGTGCATCAATTGATGTGCAGGGCCTCTATTTAAGTTTCTATATAAGTTTCAGCTCCAAAGTTTCTAACAGAGTCATTGCGTGACACATCCATCCATCTGGACATCCATGCATATAATATACTGGAATAAAATTGCATGAATTTCCTCCCTACCTACACCAATCTTAATTATCTTTAGAACAATACATTTTAATCCTGAAATGTGTGTGATGTTACAGCTGAAAATAATCTTAAACACGGAAATTACGAGCGATATTCGAGATTTTATTGTTGAGCTGATTCCAGTACGTTTCCTCAAACGAAACACGAAATAAATGCGAATTACGAAATGAAATTGCGAATTTCAAAACGAAATACGAAAATTGTTCTGGAAGATATATTTTCAGAACAGAAGTTTGCAGTTTCTAGGTCATTGCTTATTTTTATTTAACGGTTTAAGGCCACAAACACTCGAGCTTTTCAAATCATACTAATCGCTGCTGTTTGTTCAATGGAATTATGGAAAAAAGTAATAAGGCAGATAATTTTTTATGCAATATTTTTGATGTTATAATTTTGAAGCATTTAACAGATACCATCTGAATGTTTCCAAACCTTTATTTTCAAAACCTTTCCAAAAATGGCATATTTTAGTCACTTTGTTTTGTCAATTGAATTTCAAAAGAACTCCTCAAAAAATAGACCTTTCAAGCCAGTCAGAAACTTTTTCCTTCAAACAAAAAATTATTTACCCTCCACCAGTTCTTGGAAGGTTCACCTCCCAAGAAAGAGGAGGAGGGTGAAGTGAGGCATAGTAAGACTTGATGACCTGTAATCTTGTCAGTTTGAATCACTTCCTGAGAGTTCCTTCCTAGAGTAGAGGTAGCTTTTCCAAGAAACCTTCCCTACAGTATAATCTATAACACTGCGACCACTCTACTGCCACAAAGGTGACTAGCCAAAAAGGAATCTTTCGAGAAACTGGACATCAGGAGATCCATCAATTCCTAGTGCCCAAGCAGGAAATTAAAGGAGCTGTTCGTCTCAACTGCTATTGTTCGCTTGTCACCGCTTGTAATCTCTTTGGACTCCCCTGCTCCTCAGGGGACTCCTTTTCCGGGAGGTCCTTCCGGGAAACCGATGACGAGAGACCGGATTTTGACGTAATTACATATTTTCTGTCTTTCAACTTCTCTCTTTGGGTAGCAGCCATACGGCTGGTTGGCAGTCCAGAAGCCCCTAGCGCCTTCTTGTGAGACTGGACCTGAGCAAGTGTACCTCTAGGGTAGTTTGCCATTGCTTTCCTTTGGGGGTCTAGTGCTCCGATTTTGACGTTTGATTTGAATACCAGGCAGCGAAGGCCTAGATACAACAAACGCAATCTTATCCAGTAGTTCAAATGGAAACTGATTGGTGGTAAATTGCTAGAGGATTTAATTTTGCCAGGATCGGCCAAGTGTCTTTCCTGGGATATGTTTTACATATCGACAAGAGTCCACATGCCTGCCGTCGATTTTTGGCATCTCAAAAATCTCCCTACTCTGACCCTGCGAACTTGGGATCAGTAGCTCGGCACGATAACCACAATACCATCAAAGCAGGTTCTTTCTACTTACCGATGTCAAAAATCTTCGCGAATCGGCGTTTTCCTAATACAATATCAAATTTTTTTCGTTACATATTTTTCCATATTCAGTACTTTATCATATATATTACATATTGTGGTATTTTCACGAAATACTTTTTATTCTGTTAATTTTCTTCAATTTTATGTGGATCCTGACATTTAACCATAATTTTCGAAGAAACTTTGGCGATCGCCGACTTTTAATATTCGATGAGAGTTCTTCACGCTGCAGTGATTGTTTGCTGGTCGTAGATATCGCCAGTTTGTACGAAGAATGATGTTAATATATTTATTACGTCTTGTCAGGCTGCAAAACTACGGACCTGGGTAGCAATAGAGGGAATTTCTACCATGGACGGAAAAGTTGTATAGTGCAAAGTGTGCAATATATGTTATATTATTTTTAAAATTCGTTTAGAAATGTTTTGTAAGTGTAATTTTGTATTATGTAAATGCCTTAAACAATAAATAAAAGATTTGAATTTTTCTTGCAAATAAACACAGAAACTAATGGTACTGGTAACAAATGGGCTATAACAATCGTTAGAGAGGTTCTTAAACACCTCCATACTAAAAATAATGGAAGTTTTCCAGGTTATTTAAAATTAATACAAAAGTTTCCATTCAATTAACATGGGAAAGTAAATTGAGGCGTTCCTTTGTTCGATGTGACAACGTATTAACAACCGCTCTTTTTTAATTTCTTGAAGGTAACAATAGATTTGCTGAAAGTTAATTGGTGTGTTATGTCTAGAACAAAAGAAAATGTCATTAAATTTAATTAATAAAACGGAAAGGCTTAATAAGAAAAAGTTTGCATATGGGCGCATGCTCATTGTGTGGATGATAGAATTGTGTTAATGTACTTTCAGCAGTGACAGTCTATTTATCAGTATATTTATACGTTTTACTTCCTCGCGACCGCTTACGCAGTAGAAGAAAGTCATATACTGATGTGCTTTTTCACACAGCATTTCATGACTTTCTTCTACTGCGGTAAGGAATTTAGACCCTTATAATGTAAGAGAGCTTTGCCCCACTAAGAGATGTGAACAGACTAATAATAATAATAATAATAATAATAAAATAATAATATAATAATAATATAATAATAATAATAATAATAATATAATAATAATAATAATAATATAATAATAATAATAATATAATAATAATAATAATAATAATAATAATAATAATAATAATAATTCTGTAATGTCACATATTGCAAATATTATCCTTCTGCAGTCTTGGAAAATGAAGATTGGAAGTTGTACTGGGACATAAGCATTTTTACAGACACCACAATTTCGAAGAATAGGCCAGATATAATAGTTCTGAACAAGCTCAAAAAAATAGCCACGATCATTGATTTTGCAGTCGTCAACAATAACAATCTAAAATCTGTTCATAGCTTGAAAAGTCAATGTACCGTTGACTCAAGAGCTTCGCCACCAATAGACTTCAGAATATCAGCATACAACCGAAAATAATGTCCATCACAGGATTAATACCAAAACACACAGTGCATGCAATTCATGTAGGAATTATCATTCTCATGCGTAGAGCAAACGCAGAAAGCAGTAATACTGGACAGCTGCAGAATAATAAGAGAATTCCTGGAATGTACGATTGATTGAAATGTCAAGAATAACATTCGTTCGTGTCTTGTCTCTGCGAGACCGATCGAGCCCAGACAAGCAATGCTCAAGTGAATGTTCGTGCAGATAGTGCAGAGAGTGAAAAATTCGGATAATAATATAAAACTCTACAAAAATTAATATACGTGAGTGCAAATATTTTACTTTTTTAGTTTAGATATTTCTTATTTTTTGAGTTATAACAAGAATGAAGTTTAGGGCCGGGAACCCCCAATAAGAAAAAAAATGTAAACATTTTTTCATGCGAAAGAGAGGGAGATAGTCCGGGTATTTCCAGGTGGGAGCAAGGCAAGGCTGGTCGGGGCGGGGCGGGGGCGGGGTACAAGCGAATAGATAGGAGGCCCCGCCGCGGGTTGGGGATAGATGGAATCTTCTTCCTGTAGAATACATTATTGTAATAAATACCCGGAACAGGGTACTTATCACAATACTTCGGGGTACTTCGGCTAGTAAGTGATAATAGAAGCTAATCGGCGCGAGTATATTACAAAATACGTCGCAGCTTGATCGCAGTATTTCATTTCGTATTATCTTTTTGTATGTGTGTCCCGTCGTGTGTTAGCACATGAAATTATTCAAACAACGATATTTAGTGGTAAGAAAACACGTTTTCTAATTTTAAGGAAAATATTGTCGTCTGTTATATCGTTATTAATCTTAAAACGGAATTTTTTTCCAAAACAGACGTATAAATAGTACTTTTCAGAAATGTTTTTTATTTTATTTTACGTTTCGATCCTTATTAATGTCTTTTTCAAAAATTATATCTCGAATCCAGGATTGCAAAAGATTTTATTAAAATTTTAAAATCATAGTGTGGCATTTCATAGTTTTTGGTTTTAATGACTTTTAATTTTGACATTTTTTGAAGTGCTACTCAATAGTTTTACATTTTAACAAAATCTTTTACAATTCTGGATCAGTTTTTGAAAAAAACGCATACAAAAACCGAACATTAAATAACATAAAATAAATTACTGAAAAATAGAAATAATATGATTTTTTAGGGGGAGAAGACGGAATCTTTTTAGCGTGTTCTAATTGTGTTTAAATTTTAATCCAAGATGTGTATTATAGTACGTAACTTATCAAATATATTTACTGTTTCAGGGATAACCAAAAGCAGTGCTTTTAGTACAAAAAAAACTATATTGGATGGAAAGTGAACTGTGGTCATAATTTGTTTATTAATTTTAAAGAAATGTATTAAATTAAATTCATTAATTTATTCAATTAAAGGAAAACTGCAAACAAGTGAATGAAAAAGAATCAAGGCAATCAAACTTTTGGTGTTTGTATATATTGATCACATGTTCACATTTTTACTCTTGATCATATTCGGAAAGTGCGAATGTATTCCAGTGAAAAGAAAATATAGTATCAAAGTGAACAAATTGTTATATTATTTTCTGTTTGATTTCTTATTTCTTGTGGATAGTATTATTTTGACAAAAAGGATTATAATTTATTTCGTAACGGAGTAATGCGTCTTGAAAAGAGTAAAAACTTCCTAATTTTTAAAAGACGTTTACTGGCTATTTTACGAATCTACTCCCATCAACGATGAGAACATTCGTCAGTATGAAACGGTATAAATGGAAATAAAGTAATAATAAATAGTACAAATAGTAATTCGTCAGTTTGCATAACATGTATAAATAGAAATAAAGAACATAAAAGTGAAAGATTATTCTAAAAATTGTTATAGTTATTATCATTAGGACGAAATTGAATAACAAACGTGAAGGAAATGTGTAAACCGAGGCGATAACTAATGTTTATAATCAAGTCCGTTATTCATGATACAGCCGTGTTTCGTTCGATACTTTTCCTCAAACCGCCTTCTTAAAAGGAAAAAAAACATACAAATAAGAAATACGTTTTCTTTAAATACGCTTACTGATACATCTTTAACAACATCTCATTTCTTTCTCGAAGGTCTGCGGAGTACTAAATTTGTTAATGGTCGACATCAGTTAAGACCGCCTTTTCGTTCCTCTGTTTGGTTCTGTTTTGTTAATATAGAAGTTTGTTATATCGAGTATTACAAAAGGTATCGTTTTCAACGTTAATTTTGGTAATGAGAGACGTTTGCTTGAGTTCTGATTTTCTTCCTGCAAAAATTTATTAATTTGTTTTCCTAACGTGTATATTTAATGTTGTTTCATGGATAATGGCAAGTTCGAATTAGTAATTGCAGCGTCGTTGATCGTGATGACCTAGGGTTCGAGTCCCAACGGTTAGCACTAGCTGAATAATTCAACCATTGTTGGGATGAGAATTTTAGCGGCTGGCTGGTCTTATCAAAAAGTTTCCGTGATATCTCCGACCAATATCGGTAAATTAACGTAACAAACGGCCCACAGACAGCGCGGGAGCTTTCCTTCCTCATCTTTTTCGCTCCTTCTTCCTTTACACATATACAGACACTAAATGCTCCCACATGTCGTCAGAGGAGTCGGGAGTTTAATGCTTGTCCCGTCTGGGATGGTGTCCCGCGGGACGAGGAAAACCCTGCAAACCGAAGTGTAGATCGGCGCCGATCTGACGTTTCCAAGGGGGGGGGTACTTCGCCAGCAGCTCAGCATATATCATACACTACACTTATGGGATAAATGGCCTGAGTAGTTACAGCTCCCGAAAACTCTAAATAATCAGTGAATCACGATTAACAGACCGGATTTTTTTCTTTCTCTGCACGTGTCTTTCGCCCCGTTTCGCGTGGGACGCAGCATCACGGTGTCGGCCCCGAGGCCGCCTGCCGCGGGTGGCGCCACATGACGCATATTAATAGAGCGCTAAGCGAGCGCAATGACGCCAGGCAGCGCACGACGCGACGGCGCGGCGCGGCGGCGGGGCGTGCCCTTGCGACACGGAGCCTTCCACGCCGCGCGCCCGCGCGCGTCACGCGCCCACGGCCGCCGGGCGTCACGCGGGACACCGGCTCGCGACACGCCCCCGCACACGCCGGGCTGGTTGCTAGGCGTGCGATGGGCCACGGCCGGCCTCTCTCTCGCTGATGAGTTTAATGGTCAAAGAAATTAAGAAATTCTGTTCGGACTATGAACCTTTCTCATGCAACTGTATTTGCTATTTCAATTGCTCTAACACTGGTTCTACGCTCGTGAAGAGTGGAAGGAAACATTGTAGATTGTTTTAAAAAATGGAGGAGATAAGGTCTTAATTACACCTTTTTTAAATATTACTTTACATATAGTTTATTACACTTTTATACATAAAACTGTACAACTGAACTGGGCCTTATAGTAAGGTGAAGCAGGTGAAAGGCAGACAGTTGTAAAAAACTGCCCAATAGAAAGGGGTGCTTCCACTATGTTTCAATTATTCAATGTCACTGAATAAATAAGCTGTTTTTTAATAGAAAGTTGTAAATTATTGCTTTTCTTGACTAGTTTTGAAACGCAGTTTTATACAGCACGTGCCCCACGTAAGGCGATTCCTTCATGCTTACAGAAAACATATTTTAGTCATTCTCTGCAAACAAATAATGTTTTGAAAGTTACGAGAACCACAAAGTACTGATTTAACAAGGAAAAGAGAGAATTTCACACACTGAAACATGACATTCGTAAGTAGAAGCGAAAAAATGAGTGGGTTTCTGGGTATAAATGTATACTGAATGTGTTTTATACGAGAATCATGTACAAACAAGGAAAATAAAAACAAATACTGAACATACGCCGGCGTTGTACATGATTCATATGTAACCTCTTTATATGCATAACATTTCACTAAACTTTATATGCATAACATTTAAATTGTTTGCAGTGTAACCAATATCTTAACTGATGCATTATCAATTCAGACCACTGATGTAAATATGGGGTGGTGATGGATTTTCATTCCTAGATCTGTTCTGATAAAATTGTACGCAAGGAAATTTGTTATTGAATACAATCAACATCAACAATTTTAAAATATTTTCAATAATACATTATTCCTTATCTCGTGAGTACTTTTATTATTTGATTACTTAATATATAATCTTGAAGTACATCCTCATTTGAAAATAAATATCAACATCTTTTATACATGCTAAGCTTCCCTTCTGAGCAAGCTGCGTATTTCACTTACATGGTTAGATTTTCCTCGACCGGGGCTGCATTGAGATTGCTGAGAAATTGTTGCAACTAATTTACGTAATAGAACGCGCAGAATGTCCTGAACTGATGTAGCTAGAAATAAAGTTGTTTTTGGCCGGCAAGATTAGAGTGTGCGTTTTCCTTACATTATCCCAGTATACGTTGCTGTGTGATGATGAGAAAGCTCACTTCTCAGGTTGAGAAGACCAGAATACGGCATAATGATGCCTGCTAACCACACGTACCCCTTAATCCATGGCCGCAAAGCCGAGACGCCGCTGGTAGTCCCAGGCAGAGGCTATTGCGCCAAGGACATACGTACATTATTAATGGCAACCGTTTTTTGAATTATGTCTGAAAAGGAGACAGACAGATTCAATGTCTACATAGATTCTTGAGCAACAGAGGAATGATTAGTGAGACAACGAACGACCTAGTGTCCGTGATAAGGGAGCAGCCATTAAGGCTTAAAGGTAAAACCAACATGTTCATATATTACAATGTAGATAATTGCCCAGCGTTGTCATTACAATAATGTATTAATCAGCCTCGTCCACCTTGCGCTCCGTACCAGGCCTGCCACACCCATCCCGCCCCGTCCATCTGGCCTCCACTCTAACTGCTCCTCCCGCTACAACAGTTTCTTCCGCTCTTTTCGCCACGCCCACGTCCAATCGAAACGCGTTCTACTTTCTCTCCCATTGGGTATTAACATAGTAAAGAGAATGTGTAACGCTACAGGGGAAATGTGCAATTTTTCTTCAGGAAATATCGTATCGTGGGGCTCAGTAACGTGGAAAAACTACTCTTCTAAGAGTAGTTAGAAGTCAGAATTCTCGTTTTGTGGGTCCTTGATACCGAAAAATTAGTTGACAATAAAACTTCATTCCGTCTGTCTGCCTTACGTCCGTCTGTGTCAACGCTATTGCTGGTCTACATTCTTCAAAATTGATATTCCCCGATTGATCTGGCCGAAATCGAGGCCCTGCAAGTTTGAAACTGATTTTTGGATTTTGGGGGGTGCTTTACATGAAGCCTCAACTTCCTTTTCAAAATTTTCTCAAAAAATGAATCATTTCTTGTTAAACTTTGTTCTCGGATAGCACCAAAAAGAACTTAAAATAATGGCGCAGGTTTAATTTCTCTCTTTGTACTCTTGGTTGATCTTTCTGAATTTTTGAAAATTGCAAAAGTTGCAAATATTTCGAGAAAGAATGTCCTGGTGCAGCACCATGAGTTTATTTAATGTAGTCTGTTATAAAAAATATATCTTAAAATAAGTTCATGTACATTTTTTTGAAAACACGAGGAGTTTTTGCATAATTTTTCCATTAAGTAAAGGCAGTTTATAAAGTAAGGGCAGTTTCTCAAAAACGGCTCCAATTTTTTTCTTTAAATTTTGTTCGTGAAAAGTGCAAAGACGGCCTATTGTCGTTGAATTCTCTGAATATTTGAAAATTGCCAAAGTTACTAATAATGCGGGAATGTATGTGCTGTTTAGCACCACTAGTTCGTTCTGCCTTCTCCTTTCGCTCCACCCGCACCTGCTGTTCATTCTCAGCTCATTTCGTTACTTCCGCTCTTTTCGCATCTTCTGTTAATTCAGCTCCGCCCACTCCTCGCGCTGCTTCCTTCTCGCTCCCTCCGCTCGCCCCTCCAGCTTCCGCCGCTCTGGCCGCTGCATCCGGTCATAGACTAAGGACGACTAACACACATTTTTACTCTATGATCCGGTCCCACTCTCGTCACCGGGAAACGCCCGGCAACTACTTCGCCCAGATGCACGGAGGATTGCATTTAATTCTATTTTGCTGTAAGAGCACATTTTGAGGAAATATATTGAATTGCAATTACAACTTTTATTCTAGGCCGATCAAAAGTATTCGTACCAACATCAAAATCAATCATTCCCCATTCCGCAAGAATGGTTGGTCAGATCCGAACAGTAACTAAAAATCGGCGAAAAATTAAATTTAAGGGAGATATAGGGAAATAATATTCCACTATAAAATTCAAGTGATTATTTATTTTCTGTAAAATTGAATCTCAGTACTCATAAATATTAAAATGCTTATTCCTGCATAATATCGCAGTATAATGCTGCAATGCAAAGTTCTCAGATGGCCGTTCGAGGTCAGAATCAAGTGAGCACATTTTCACATTTAAAACAATGACTTACATAGTGCCGAATGTTCGCACGGGGCCAGCAAGTTTTAATATTTAATACTATAACATCTATTCTTTTCTCGTTCTTAGGTCGCCAGAACGAGAAAATAAATTTCAATAATAATTTTTTATACTTATTATCATAAAAATATATTCTTTGCTCAGACATTGGTTGTGAGCTTAATATTTCGTAAAGATATTCTTATCAGTCCTCTTATATCAATTGAGTAACTCGTCGAAATTGTGTGATTCGTTATGTCATTCTAGTTTCATAACTTTAGACATCAGCATCTTTCGTTTTCATTCCTCGAGTGAATTCTGACGCAGATTCATCTTATCTAGTTAGAAGGACCAGGGATATCCGATGCCTGTGGTCAAGTGTGAGCGTCGTTTAGCCTGCCGAGTAGCGGCGCACCGCACTCCGTGGCCACGACCACACGGCCATAGAGAGGAAACCGAAATACATTTCTCACGCCTTGACCAGCATGGCGTCGAGTTTCTCATAATCATTACGCTGCTTGAGAAATAGTTTGGTGTCATATTCTTATTATCATTATTACCGACAGATCCATTGTACTGGGTTTTTGTGGGAACGACTGTGTTTATTGCAATTGTTTGACGGTGAATGTCAGTGGCTTGAAGTGAATTTTCCACGTTCCATCTTCTCAAGTTTACTTCAAGTAAAATATTCAAGAACTATTTTGGAGAGACTTTTCACCAGGATTTTATTCATCAGTAAAATGGATTATCAAAAGTTGTTGAAAGTAATAAACATGGCTTCTATTGTTTCTATTACACATATTTGTTGAAACCAACCAACCAAAAACAACATCAATAAGCAAAGGGAAAACAACTTTCCCAGACTTGTTTTTTAACACATTTCGATATCTCTTTTGAAGTACCAAAATCGTTTTGTTTTTCTCCTGTTCAACAAAACATATAGTAAACCGTATTACACCCACTATTTTTGTGTTATCTCCCACTCCATCTCCTTTTTATTCATTCCTTACGCAACAAATGCCTCAGCTGATCGTAGTAAACATTAACGTAAAGAATTTTCCTATCAATGAATTTCATTCCAGAGATAAGAAATAGGGAAAGGATCAGGGTAATATAGTATAAACTATCAATGGAGATTCCAGAGCAAACTTCAAGAGGGGGGAGGGTCGAGATTACTGACAATGAGAGTGCTAGAGGGCGCGTGTCCGAAGCGGGGGCGGCTGTCCGCATCGTCTCGCGACGTCTAGGGGACGCAAGCGGCTGCTGCCCCATCGCTTTTATCTGGAGATAGAGATGCAGACGATATCGCGCAAACTCGATAGTCTCCGTGCACGTTCGCGGAGGAAAGGATATTTTAATGTGAATTGTTTAGAATTAACAGTTTTGCGGAAATGTAACGAGAAATTGTGACTCGAGGAATTCGATTTTGTATCAGGAAGAACGTGGTAGGGTCCTGTTTCGTGATGCACGTGAAACGTGGTGAATTGTCCTGAAATGCTAATACCCAAGAATGATATGAAGGTAAGGAACATTCTAATGTATGACCTTGAATGTCAGCAAATAGAAATTACAAATACTACTTTTAATACAATATCGGAATTATTTTTAATTCAATGTGTAGAGTCGTCACTAATGTTCACAAGAGATATACAAGTTGATCTACAGGCCGTGCCGCTTTTGACCATTGCTAAATTTGTAAGCAGAAAAAGCGGTACCAGTTTGAAAAAATAATTAATTATAAACAATATTTTTGGCAATGTGGTGCACTCTGATGAGCCTATCACAATTTTCAATTCAGAAACTAGTGTATCGTTTTGTGCTTTTAAAACGCAGAAAATTCGTATCACTCCAGCGATTTGAAGGACTAGTGGAAAAACGTATTTCTAAATTAGAGAAATCCGAGAAAAGACGTAAGCTTATTGCTCAGTTTAAGGCACCAGATGAACTTTTTTTACGCTGAAGTTCTTTCTTATACTAATATTATTAGTTTTGTAGCGTATTATAATTGTAGTATATTAATTCATAAAAAATATGGAGATAAAATCATTGCGATAATTTATTTTATTGTGTCATTTAAATAAAAATAATTGATATACTAATCCAATGTTGAATATCTCTAAATATGCTTACAGCATCATAAAATAGAAACCACATTTGTTACCTGCATGGGTTTAGATACGTGGGTCTGGAGGTGAAGATATTAAATCATTTCGAACAAGTAAAATAATTACTTTATTTGAAGTCAAGTAATGAGTTGTAACATGTTGCGATATCCCCATTGAACTGTTTTTGAACTTTATTAACAGAAAATTAAACATAAACATATTTATTATGCTCACGATTGTAGCTTAATTTATCTTGTAGTTTGGAAGTTTTATCGCTAAAAAATACTGCATTTTTTCATGTTTTAGTATTAAATGAAAACAATAAAATATTTAATGCACTACAACAAAATGCCATCCACATTAGAGATAAAGACCATGCAATAGGGCAAGATTTGTACGTTCTGCTTCACTAACGGTCTGGTTCCACTTACACAGTTCGTTATAGAAATAACGGTTGTTACAGCAATGTTGCGTTGTGCATATATGAAGCTATTTCCGTGTTCAGAACACTGCTTTGAATTGAAAAAATACTGGTGGTTGATGATGTGGTAATGGCATCAGTGAATTGTGTTGAAGTTACCACTTGTTCGTCAGACAAGCGTTAATCAATTTATCGAGTTTTGGTTGGCGATAAATTTCACATCTGTGTCTCAAAACGTAAGCAGTAGCTGTAGGAGCCCCCTTACAGTACATCGCACTGCTCCGGGATCTAACACGTCTGTCACATTCTCCAAAGAGAGACTCGAGAAGAACGTAGATTATAAGTTTTAAAAAAGGGTTACGTTCACGTTCTTAGAAATGGTATCACTCCTCTAGAACTAGTTGATTAAGAAATTCGAATATTTATGATTGAATGAACGAAATTCATCGCTGAAATACTATTTCCATTCTTACATTACACCAGTGGAGTAATATTTTATATAAATATTATTTCACTAGTAACTCCATTATATGAATATTTTCTTATTCTATTTATTATTTGCGAGTTAATTGCAACTTAGAGTCACTTATCGCTTTCTAGCTTCCATTTGCTACGATCTTTCCAGTCGTTTTCTTGTAGGTTTCTTCCGTCCATCGCTTTATTTACTGCATCCTTCCAATGTGTCCTCGGTCTCCCTCTTCTTCTTATTTATTTATTTACGTCAAAAACAGTTAAAAACTGTGTGTGACGAGCTGTGGGGAGAAGTGAAACACAGTTTTTACCTGTTTTTGACGTAACTAAATAAATAAGAAGAAAAGGGAGACCGAGGACACTTTGGAAGGATGCAGTAAATAAAGGCGATGGACGGAAGAAACCTGCAAGAAAACGACTGGAAAGGTCGTAGCAAATGGCAAATTCTTCTTTCTGCAGGGGTCCATTCGATCATTTTTTTCGGCCACCCTCCCTCATCCATTCGACGCACATGCCCATTCCATCGGAGGCACTTTGCCTCCACAGTGTCTAAAATTGTGGTCCCTTATGTTTAGTCTTGCTAACACATCTTCATTCTTTATTCTATCCTGAATCGTGAGCAACAACGAATATTTTTTAACTTTATCAAATGTCCTTGTGCCCAGTCATGATCACATGATTTCTCAAGACACAATAGATTTCGTTATTAAATATTTCAATGCACTGTACTTTAAGTGAGTACAGTTTTCTATATTGAAATTGGTATACATTTTGATATTTGTTACTGTTCGGTCAAAAGGATTTTGAGGCAGGTGAAAGTTACGAAAGCTCACACTCGCCACTAATCCTTTTTGAGCTGTGGGCCCACTTCCTTCCAAGGCAAGGAAAGTAATGAAAGGTCCGGGGTCACATTTGGCCCTTTTCGGCAAAATTATCACGCATGATACAACTAATATTTTGTCACTCTCTCATAAGTATAAAATACGGTGCCTACTGTCAGGACATATCTAACCGGCGCTTCCAGTAATTAATTTGAGAGAATAAAATAAAACGGATGAGGTGAACGATGAACATGCATGGAGAGCTGCATCGATAAATGGTCCTTGATCTACAAGCTGAGTAGCGTGTCAGTCATCTCGATAGTGTACTCAGAAAGAATATGCTTCTCTGGAGACTCACAATGCAAATTTATCTTTAGTGGCGTGTCGAACTTCAGCTTCGTAAAACATTTGCGCCTCTGAAGGTCACACTACGATACCCTCATCCGCTCGTGTTTGGTAATTCTTACAACGGGCAAAGCTTTCCATCAACTATTACGTAAAAAAAAAAAAGAACTTGAGTGTAGGACGCTTTGTTACTCAAACTCGCACTTTAAGGACAACCTTGCATATTTGCATAATTTTATAATACGGAAATATATCATAATAAAAATATCTTATTACATATAGTTGTGTATAAACAATCCACAGGAAAAAGTGGGTCAATTTAAATGAAATGTAAATATTATAAAAATTCTCCTTTTCTCTCTTGCACTTTCTATGTGAAAATAACAACGAAGAATATTGTTTGCGAGCCAATATTTGTGGGCGCTGCTATACATGTGTTCATAATAAATAAAAGACAAATGTTCTAATAACAGCAATAAATAATATTTGAGATGTGCCGTTTTCAGGACTAGTAAGCCTCGTCGTAATCGCCTCATTGCAAAGTCTTCGTCTAATTTTACGTAATTTTCCGAAAGTTCATTCTGTAATTAAAATAGTTCCTTGGTAACTTATGAAAACCTTACAAGTGATGAAACTGAGCAATGAAATCATTCAGCAAGGCAATAATAGACACTAGTCTGCTGTGGCATTTCTTGTTCGTTCAGTTCAACACTCAAGAAAATTTCGTTGTTTTTAATGTGTTCCGTAGGAACATTTGGTCCGTTAGGCTCACACCCGTCATAGGCAAAAATCACTGTCAGATTTCTAGTTAGCCACCTAAAGGCTCCCGTCATTGCCAGTAAATTTTGACTTCGATATTAGCCGTCAGGAAGTGTCACAACAACGGTTTCTCTCTCAATAGTGTTCATCCAACACTTGAGACGTTCCCCGGCTACTCAAAAATGAGATCTGATTAGGATGAGTGGTGTGAGAGAGTTAAACTTCGCCTGGAATTTTTCCAGTTTTTTTTTTTCGATACCACAAATTCGAGATGAATCCTGTGAATTTTCTCCTCTTCCAAAATGCACGCAACGCGGCTAGGACCAAATTCTTCCTCTGCGAGTAGAGAGGCTCATGAGCTAACCATTGCCTCTCCGAGGGGAGGATAGTTTCAAGAAAGTTGTTCACCCCTTTCCTAATACCAGTATTATGCCAGGGCCTCTTTTTCAGAGGCGCTCAGTCTGAATAGCGAGGTGTATTTGAAGCGGAGGGCGCGGCTCCCATTCCGGTCAGCTGGGGGTGGAGTCGCGCGGTCGGGGAGGGGTCTGCCCGCGAGGAGGGACTCGATAGGGAAGGTGGCGGACGCAGGCAAGGACTTCCCGCGGACCGCTCAAAAGACAGGTTTGGAGGGTACCTGCCTGAGCTTCTACGACTTGTTTCCTGGGCAGGAAGGGCACGGTTTTCCAGGAATAGAGAGTGACTCCATTGCATTCTGAGAATTACGTTTCTAGTCCTGCTTTTTCCGCTCGCAGGTATTGGAGTGGTCGAGAATTTTGACGTTGTAATAATAGGTAATTGGGGTACAGTGTATCTAAAGCAAACGAATGACAATTTTGTTGTTGTGGTGGGTAAGAGGTATTTTCTAAAATTTTGATATGAATAACCTAGTTCATATGAAGCACATGTAATATTCATTCCTTCTCAGTCTTTGCAGGAACACAAGCTTCACTAAGTTTCATTTTATTAAACATCAACCCTTGTTTTAAAACATATTTCTGCTTTTCTTTTGGTTTTTATTTGATTTTTACTATTTATGACCAAGAAGTACTGAAAACATAATAAAGGAGATGTTCGTTGTATTTAACAAATACTTAAGGATTTGAATGAATTGTTATCATGTGTTTACATGTAACTGAAACAATAGAACAATCCTCAAAAACAAGTTGCTTACGTGACTTCATGGATATTTCTACTTTCATAAGAACTTGATACACAAGTGAACTACTTTTTTTTACTAAGAATAGGAAATCTTTTAAAATCGCTATAATCTAATTCAACAGAATATTACAACATATAAGCCAATTTAATTCATTTGTTAACATTCTTAAATGTTTTGGCATATAAAAAAGATAGGTATGAGGGAATGTTTTGCAATATAAGACAACACAATTTAAATAGCAGAATTTATAATATATTATGAATTCAATAATACATTTATAGAAATCTATCATGTAACACATTTATAAATATGATAACTTTTCACAATATAAAGTGTCTCAAAATGACTCATTGATTTGTTTTCTCTGTACGAATACCAAACGAGAATACAAGAGCTTAATTAACGAGACTGAATCGAAATAAATAGAACCATAAGAATATGGTGATGTGGTGAATATCTTCTATCATCCATAAGGACAAAAATGATACTGAAAACTTAATATTATTAACATAAATTAGTAATTAATATTAAATATCATTACCAAAGGTCATTGTAAATTAATATATTATTTTTTCAGTTTATTTTTTATGCTGAAAGAATTTAGGTAGATGAAAAATATGAGATGATTTTCATGACTATTCCGGCAAATTTAATCAACAGTTTTAAATAACATTGGTGTACCCTCCTCCTGACAAAAAATACCTTTATCGATTAATTATCCTTCTTACTGTTATTGAAGTCATTGAAAAACTATTGCACTTTTATTTGGTAAAATTCGAGCTTCATTTTGATAGTGATCATAGCAACAAGAGTTCTCCGCCGTCAGAACTGAAGTCAACTGCCGTCAACCTGAAGTCTTGATGTTTCAGTTGCGCCGTTCAAAAATACATTTTTGTGGCCTGCTTGCGGTGCATCTGATCGTCTGTAGGCTGAGCTGTGCGGTGGCAAACGGCCAGCATCTGCACGCCCACACATCCCACCCACATCTTTCCTTGCTGCAAGAGACGGAGAGGTAAAATCCGAGCTCCGTAAGTCTCAACGTAGATAAATGGAGAAACTGAAGGAAGAGAAACCAAGCTGAGCAATAAATACTGGCAGTATCACGAGGGTTTACTTTAAAATTCTGAACTGTGATGTTTTCCGCCTTAGTTGAAAGTCATTGAGAGAACGAGTTTCGTCAGGTGAAGCACACCTGGAGCTTCTTTATGGAAATACATTTCTACAGGGCTTAAGTTATATATAATGCAGGGTTTTGTGGTCGTGAATAATAATCAGACAATAACATGTATGTTTCATGAGACATTTGCTTAGTCTCATGGTGACACGTACGTAATGTAGAAAATTATTTCACTTGAATATAAAGGCAAAGAATTGTAAATGACAAAGAGCTCGTTTCCATCCTAGGTGAACAAAGGAAATCGCAGAAGTAAACGCCCAACACGAAGCTCAACACAGCAAATCTAACATTACATCTGTTTGTGTATGCAGATTTTCAATCCACTCGTTGTAAGTAGAATGTAACGGTGCACTTCAGAGCACGTCTCGTTTTATGAGCTGGAAAGGAAATGACTCTCAGCTGCGCTCGAGTACATAAAATCTATAATGAATGTCCTCGAACTGGCAGCCTTGACGAAGCGATCTGCAACGCAGTTATATCACTGTATAGTAGGATTGTCCATTCTCTGGGTTTCATTCTGAAACTCTAGTTTTATCCTATATTGATGAGCTCCGGATAATTAAATCAATTTAATTCGTAAAAAATGTATCCCAAAATACTTTTAACTTCAAACAAAATATCAATGACTTACAAATGACTTAGGTGACTTGAATGAAAGGAATGTTTAAAAACCTATTATTTAATAATAGTACTTCATAAATTTGCGCATTTATTTTGAATGTATAAGAATATCAATTTTAATTTCTCGTTTACGAACGTATATACGGGGGTAATGTAAGTTGTATAGAGAAAGGTATGTAATGTTGAGGAAAATCGATTTTGAGATTACAAAGGAAATACACATTTTGGGGTATGTCACTTTCACGTCGTTAGAATTTGCATTGCCAGTGATTTGTATACATTATTGCATTTATGTGTAAGTTTGCTTCAAATTATGTCTTGTAAAGTTTCTCGAATGCCCAAAAGTTTTCTGTGAAAATTATCTCGAAATTTCGCATTTTCAGAAACGCTCAAATGCCTGTTGCTGGATACTGTTAAAAGGAGTGAATAACTTGACAAATGCCACTTTGATGTATTCGTTTTTTTTTAATTACACAAATGTAATATTTTTGAAATATCCCTCACATCATTAATACTCACATTACCAGCAATTTGGATACATTACTGCATTTGAAGTGTAAGTACCCAGGTAATTTCCAATGAAGTTTGTCGAAAACTCAAAAGTTTTCTTTGAAAAAGAGCCTTCAAGTGTCGCTTGTACAGAAACACAAACATTTTCCCCAATAACAGCTTCAAATTTTTTTAACGGAAATGTGCATTTAAGGCGAGGTTTTACTCTTCTATATTATTCTTAAAGCCATATTTCAGTTCTACAATTAGAGGAACGGAAAAAATGACAAAATATGACAATAAATGTCTTTTAAGCGGCGATTGATGGCAGCTGGGAGAAGGTTGAGGCAAATCCGAAAAGCTATCCCAGTATGAAGAAATTAGAAAACAACAAGTTTGAGAAAGCCTTTCTGTAGCACCACTAGTTTTACTTCCTCGTGTATGTATTTAAGTATTTATGTAGTATACACAGTATAAAACACAGTATTACGGTTATTATAAACACAGTATAAATCACAGTTATACGGAAATTAGATTTCTAGTATCATATTCCTTTGGCTGTTTCAAATAATGTTTTACAAATTTTCTCAAAAACTTAAAAGTGTTCTATGAAAATGAACTACAAATTGCGAATTTTTAGAAACGCTGAAGCATTAGGGTCATTCCATGCAAAATTTCAGGTTTTCTGACAGTGAGTCTCAGATTTTTTCATATTTTATTACATTAATCTACTAATGATGAACAGTTAAAAGACAATTTATGGAATTAATATCTTCAGCAGTTTAGCAACAATTACGGTTAAACGTGGACGATGACACAATGTACTCAATAATGATAATAATTATGACGTTCATAAAATGAATAAAACTTTAAAAACGGGCACACTATTTTGAAGATAAATGATCATATTTTAAGCAGTTGATAATATATTAAGGATTGAGACATTTGTTTATAATAAAAATGCTAATAAATTAAACAAATACATTTTTCTTCAAAAGTAATATTTTCTTTTCTTTCATATTTTACACACTGCAGGAAGAACTAATAAATAACCATTCTGCAAACTGTCGCGATGGAATCTTAAAAAATGCGTAAGTTATTAAATAAAAAGTATACGCGCATTTTTCTCTTAAGGTTGAAAGTCGCGTGCCTTTGCCCAGCGAGGGGTGACGCAAGGTCGTAGGCAGGCACCGCCAAGTTCATTCCCTTGGGATATCCATCGATGCCTTCGAAGGGATCCTGACACCAGTTTGCAGGCTTAGTTTTCGCGTGTTACTGTTCAGTGATACATCGTGATAGAAAATGCCAAAGATTCTGAATACGCTTAACAGACTTTGGTGCTGCAATCCATTCGGACTCGAGAAGCACAAAAGTCGGGTGGGTAAGAGAAAGATTACAGAGGCGATGCGGAAGAAAATATCGAATTTAGTGGTAGGTGAAGCAATATGCGATGTGTCGTCACAAAATATCCAAAATGCCCAATGCAGATCTTAGTGACTCAACTGAAACAGTGAAGTGAAAACGTCAAGTGAAGAGGAGTACGTAGCCCCAGGAGTTGCAGAGGAAGCCACTATCAGTAATGTAAACATTTTGTATCCTCTGGGTCAATCACCATTGTCATTGCGAAAACAAACCCGAGAGAAATCTTACGCAAGGAGAAAGGTGAGTGTCGTAAATAAAGTAGTTTCTGAATTATTTCATGTGACTACAGAAAGCAATGATGGAGAAGAAATGTTGACACAATTTAAAGAAAAATTTTCAAACGTGAAAACAGCTAATGAGAAATACATGATTTTAACGTGTTTACCAAAAAGTTGGAGTGAACAAAAAATAATGGTCGAATTTGGCGTATCTCTTCATGTAGCTCCTACGGCAAAATTAACACCTAGAGAAGTAGTTTTGCGAAATCCACCATCGCGCGGCGGAGGAAAACTGTAACGTCGAGCGCTGACGAGTAGCGCGGCGGCTCTAGCAGCTGAGACGAGTTCGTTAATGGAGCGCCAGTAAAATACTTTTATTCATAACTTTAAAACCATTCAAGATTCCATGATCAAATTTACAGAGTAGCTTGAAAGTAGTTTCAGCAATTTTTTCTTCCAAAATTCAAGAATTTAAAAATATTATATTTCCATTTATTGCATTTTTTAGAATTTGTTTACTTACTAATTGTTAAAGACTCACGGTAAAAAAATATCTTTAGCGTAAAATTATCCTTTACATTTCTTCTACAAATGGTATCACTTTCATATTTTTTGCTTGTTTGCATATCATCGGAAAAAAATCATAACGGAATGTCTACAGACTGCTAACCTTATATTTCAAGTGCCTATTATTGCTAAACAATGGATGATGAGACAAAAATATTGTACCTGGTTCATGCAGGTATCATAATAAGTAAGGTGGCAAAATATTTTTAAATTTTGAGATGTGTCAGATTTCCTACTTTTTTGCATGGAATGACCCATTATTTTCTTGAAAACGGCTCCAAATTTTTTATTTATTTTTTTTATGTATAGTCCTAAGTGCTCTGAATAACATGACATAAATGCCTCTTTGATGTATTCTTTGGCTTTTTTAACAATTAGATATTAAAAAAATGTCACGTCATCAACATTTAGATTGTAAATCATTACACATTATAAATCATAACACCTGCTGTGAGTGCAATTGCTTCAAATATTTTGGAAGAGGGTTTTGGAAAACTTAAAGTTTTGGGTGAAAATGATCTTCATATTGCCAGTATTCATATATGCAAAAACGCCATTTTCTTAAAAACAGTTTCAAATTTTTCAAAACAAATGTAGTTCCTGTAGATTTTACCGTTTCTATAATATTCTTAAAGTCATATTTGCATTCTACTATTAGAGATGCGGAATGAAAATTGCGAAAACGTGAAAAAATGTCTTTTAATTACCAATTTAGATGTCTTTTAGGCAGCTGAAAGGGTTGAGGAAAACCGGAAAGATAGCACAGACTAAAAAATAAGGAAACAAACTAGTACGAGATAGTCTGTGCAGAACTGCATCCCAAAGTCTCGCCATTTGAGGATAGGTCGCCGAGAGAGGACTGCGATTGCAGAGGTTTTTTCATGCCTCATTCACGATGCAAACTTAAACGTAAACGTAAGGAAGCAGCAAAACCTAGAAATGAGTTACTAAGCGAGATCACTCACAATGCCTTGATGTAAATCCGTAAACTTAAAGAGTTCTTAAGCACCAAACGTTTACATTAAGTTTTCGTTGGAATTCTACCGGGGACCAATCAGAGAGGCAGCATGAAAGAAACTATTGCACAACAAAATCCGCGAGAAGCAAATGAAAGGTCGATCAGACTGTGATTATGTCAATGCATTACTGTTACGTAATACACTAGGTTGCGAACTGTTGTGATGCGAGTAGTGAATTCAGAGGAAGAATTGTGCCATTTTCATGTGACTTTAACCTGACATGGTGAATAAAATAATTACGGTTGACGAATTAGTCGAGAATTTGGTACAAGAGAATCGTTGTTTATAAAATTAAGGAAATGCGGACACTAATACAACAGCTACTCGCTTTAATATATCAAGACAAATCAATACGAAAATTAAGAAAAAGCTAGAAACCATGGTGAAAAGATCTTTCCCGCGTGCTAAAAACGAATCGATCAAGCATCAGTACGTTGAAATCTGATTGGTTCAGGCGAAATTTACATTCCAGCTTACGATAGTCATTGGGAATGCTTGTTTTTACTGCTAAGTTTACGGCATTGCGTTATGTTGAAGTTCGCATATGCGAATGAGGCCTCACGGAGAGGCATCGCGAGGAGATTCCCGGAAGGAATCTGCGCAGGTGCGTCTAACGGGCCGCTTGCAGGGGATGTACCACAAGTTATGCACCGGGCGTTCCAAATTCAACGAGATCGGTTTGAATATTCATTGGCACATTCACCCTGCGCCCCTACGACGCTAAAGGATTTTCCCTAATGGAAGTGGTTGAGGAGACCACGCTAGCCGAAGTGTTGAGTCATTCACCGACAGGTTCATTCATAACACTCTTTCCAGTTTCTACGTTTCTAGTTAGAAATACCTGTTTTGCAGGAAGTTTACTGAAATTGTCTCAAACGTGCAATTTTTCCTAGAATTTAGACGACTCTTAATATGCGTTATCAAAAATTCAAAATAAGAATATTTTTACTATACGATATGATTAAACAGTAGATTAGTGACAAAAATATAATGGACGTAATGCATTTACTTATGGACATTTACTGTTTTTTCATTTTCTGTAATAAACTGTATTATTTTATTTGGAGGTCAAATATTTTACAACAAATTTAGTATTGCGCAGTAGAGCGATAAAAGTGTGATATATCATTTGGTTATAATTTGCTCTATTAATATGACCTTCAACAATTGGTTCAGCGAACATTCGTTAATAGGTTTCGCAGAATCAAAGGCAGATGTAGAGAGGACATCCTCCTTAAAGGGGCTGTTGCATGCGTTGAACGGTACTAAGAACAAGTGTGAGTGGTGTGTTGAAATATCCGCTGGAAATGACACGCCGTAGAGACTCTTGTTACTGTAGCAAATGTATAGAGATGACTTCAGCAATGACTACAGAAGATAACATACTGCACATTCTTGGAATTATAAGGTACGTCGAAACTTACCTACCAACATGTATGCAAAATGGGGCGTGCTTCATTGGACATCAAGAATAAATTCTAAGATAATTGCAATTCCTGAATATAACACACTCTAAAGATAATAAAATTCTACCTTTACCTCTTTTTGTCCATCGAATTTACGCACATAGAGAGGATATCAGCTTATAAATGTTTAACGCTGAAGACGTATCTACAAATTATTCGTCATATAGTTGTGAGTGAATACTGTTGTTAAACTTATCTCAGCATCACATTGACAAAACATCACCGATTTATATACTGTGTTACTTAGTGTTGTGTTACGCAAGAAAACAAAATAACATCCACACACCCACTCACATACACACGCACACAATTACACGTTTATCATAAACACATTAGGAACAGTCATGCTTTATCTGGAAGCATATTTTATAACAGTAATATTTTTTCTTGCGTTAGTGAGTTAGAATTCAATTGAGACTATAATAAAAATTTGATAAACAATCAAAGGCCTCAGTTACATTTGCCATTTGGGACAGAAAACGCTGTAAGAGCTAAGAAACCAATAGTATCCACCCAGGTGCCGGTATTGTCTTTAATCCATCAACTACACCCCTGTTCCTGTGCTATCCAACTACACCCCGTCCCTGTTCCTGTGCTATTGTTGGGCCTGGCAGAGAGAGAGAGAGAGGTATTAAGTACCAAGAGCAAAATAAGACTGAATTTTGAATCGTCTAGTTTCTCTGGTTCTCTGGTAAAAAGTTCTGGTGTAATTGGAATGCGCCCCTTTAATCATCAACCGAGTCACATTTGAAGCGAGCGCGACAATTTGTCCACCCCTGGAGTGATGGGTCCATCGATCAACGTCAATGTCAAAATGTCACCTCAATGTCACCTGTGCAACACTCTGGTGTTAAAAGGGAGAGGTACAAGAAAATATTCATGTAAAAACACAAAGAATGCGTTGATGCAGAAGTGTTGCTTTGAAGAAAAGCAAAACCAGTGGAGCTAGATATGCGCACATATTTTGTAAAATCATATACTATAAGCTTTACAATTTTCAGAAATCCAGAGTTAAACGAAAATAAGATCTGGACAATTTTTAGGCGACCTTTGCTCTATCCGTGGAAAAAATTGAAGATAACACTTTGAGATGTTTTTGAGAATTTTTTATAGATTGCATTATCTGCAAGTAGAAAATTACACGAAAAGTACTAGTCTTTTCTCAAAAAGATTTACGAGACCTTATTTAAGATATATTTTTTTCATGACATATTATATACGAAAAAAAACTCTATTACAAATATTGTACTTTTACAATGTTATTTTTTTTCAATTTTCGAAAGTGCAGAGAGTTTGCCGAAAATGGCACTAGTCTTTTATCCTTTGCTGCACTACGAGGAAAAAAATTAAAGAAAACATTTGACACGGTTTTTCAGAAAATGATAATTTAATAATTGTCTCTACGTCACGCAAAATTACGCGAAAACTATTCATATTTTTGAAAAATTATGCGTGGCCTTACTTCAAGATCTATCCTTGAATAACATATTTCATTCAAGAAGAAATCTTCATCCGCAATTTTACATTTGTTAGAAAACGCCGAACAATTTTTGAATTTTTGCGAAGTTTCGAAAAGTTTGGGATTTCAACGAAAATGAGGCCCACGCCATTATTTTAAGCGTTGTCTATGTTATCAGAGGGCAAATTTTTTTCAAAACATTGGGAGCCATTTGTGAGAAAAGTTTTGAAAATTATTCTTGTAAAGTACCTCTGAAAATCAAAATGTCCATTTCAAACGCGTAGGGCCTCAAGTTCGTTCAGATCGGGAAATGACAATTTCAGGAAAAAAAATTCTGAACTGTTTAGGTGATAGCAGACACACAGACCATAGACACAGATGGACAGACAGACGTTTTGCCGTCAATCATTCAATTTTTTATCAACGACTCACGAAACATGGATACTAATTACAAAGCATGTAAAGGGAAATCATTTACTACACATGTGCATACAAGGAGGAACACGTTTTATTCTTTTCCCCGTTACCAGGGCCCGGCAATAAGAGTTTTTCTGGCAAAAACTCATCGATTTCCGGCACATGATTACAGTACTTTTTACGTAGTAAGACGAGAAAGTAAAAATCAGTATTACGGTTTTTGAACAGGGTTGATGTGGAATCATTATTTGCGTGAAATCTGGCTGTACGGTAATTTACGTAACGAATTGATGTTGACGGCTGGGAAAGAATTATTAATACAGTAAACAGCAAAACTGGTTTGCAGCTGAGAGTAGCCGCGTACTGCTATTCCACATGAGTCACGCGTTTTATGGAGAACAGCAGAAATATGTAGAAATAAACAACGTCATATTTGAAGGTGGCAAATCCGTTTTAGCGAAGGTGACATTATGAGGTGACGTTACTCTTTGGATGATGTAGATAATTCGAGGAAAGTAAAGTGTGGTGGAGCGAGATGGAAAATTGTCACGTACACTGTAAAACTCGTATTAAAGAAATGTATTCTTGGTTCTGAGGTCACCTCGGAAACAACATATTTTCGACAGCAACTTTCACTTAGTTCTTACTTCCATACTAAGAAATTTACAAGGGATAGAACTGATTGTGAATACACCAATAACTTCGCATGACATAATCATTAACGAGCAGCGTTATCATTGGCAGAATGATCATATTTCTTCCAGATTCGTAACAGTACAGTTATGTCGATATCGGATCATGACCTGATAGGATCATCAGAGAGAAGCAACAATTTAGACAATTTAATAACTACTACGAATAGTTGGAAATGTGACATATGAACACAGCCAATAATGGAAACGAGTGGAACGAATATGTTCTTTCATCGCAGGCAAAAAGGTCAGTAAAGAAGTAACAAAATAGTCTTGTTATATTCGTGATTTTGTAATTTGATAAACCAGCAGTGGAATTGCCGAAAATAAAGTGTAACTGGACAACAGATTATGTTCAGGAAGAAAGAAAAGGTCACATTATCAGACATTTTGAAAATGGTTTTTAGCGTTGAGATAATCAAAAAATAACGGCTTTCTCAGGAAATACATGGGCTTACAAAACATTACATTTAGATTGAAATTAAGCAGTTTGCCTAATCATATCCAGGCGAGGCTGTATTTTTAAATAGTAATGTATTTTTTCGGTCATCTAACCTCATTCGTTATTTCAAATACGATTTATCTGCGTAAGAGAGCGGGGCTTGGCATTGAGACGCTGCACGAACTACTACTCAAAGCGAAGGAAAGGATGCAGCAAAGCCGCTGTACAAAAGGCAACTCTTCAGTCAAAGAGTACGGATGCTATTGATAAATAAAAACTCAGCATTAAGGACAGAAAACGGAGTGACAATTTATAAATCTATAATTCGGCCGTCGCTCACCTATGAGTGCTCAGTATGAGGAGGCGCTGCAAACACGCATGTAAATAAATTAGAAATAATCCTGGTTACCAAAACTCCCTGGTTTATTCCCAATGCACAAATCCAAAGGCAATTATACGTTAGTTGCATTAAAGTTTACACACATAAACTATCGAAAAATTTGTATTTATGGCTTGAAGCTTGTCCTATAGCAAAATAACTTTCAACCTTAGCCGTACAGCTTATTCACCATCCTGGATATTGTCACGCTTTCCAGAAGATCGCTTAAAGCGGCCGTGTGAAAACACAGGGTGAAACCAGCTCCACCCGCGGGGCACCGCCGCAGCGGGGACAATCTACAAGCTCCCTGGTCTTCCGTTAGGCGTTGTCCTGTAGTACACCTAAGTGTGAGAGGGTGTGGAAAGGGAGAGGATAGGAAAAAGAAGGAAAGATCGCACGCGGAAGGAATGAACCCTAGATTCTTCACCGGTCATCGACTGAATTCGACCCAGCTAGAGCTGGTGCCGAAAGGATTCGAGGAGCTGGATTCGGTTCAGCTAGAGCTGGTTCCGAAAATCATGCTAGTGTCAGGACTCGATCCCTAGAACCTCCAGGTCAGAGGCATTGCAGTGACATCATTTGATATCCTGAGCCATATAAGCCGGTTACACCGTGTCAGAGGAAGTACCGTAATTTACTACACATATGCACAAGAAATAGCCACTTTTTCGGTATTGGGGATCTACAGCACATATATTTCTGTCAAAAAAATCGTTTTGCGCTGTATTACGTAACTTTCTGTATACTACTATGTGAGAATGTAAAAAGTTACAAAGTAGAAACGGAAATGTTTATTTCCTCCATCATTTATAACATACCGCAAACCGCATCTCGATATCTCAAACTGCTTCGAAGATATTCGCTATGGCCAACTTAGGTAGTCCATCCTCTACAGTAATTTATAACATAACACACTAATTCGTTCAATTTTGTCAGATTAAATATCTTCCAAAACTTCCCCTCTCCCTAAATCTTGTTTTATTCCACAACTACGAAATGTAATACGGAAACATATAAATATTCAAACTTCCAGAAGGAAAATACAGCAGTACATTACATCAAAGGCTTCTAATTTACTATCAGATACCTTGCCTCGTGAAAAGGAAATGTTCGACATTTTGTATACCTTGTTACAATGCAACTGTGGACATCTTGTAAATGCACTAGCTTTTGGAAGTTCGTGTTAGTATAAACATTTCCGTTCCTCACATTTCAAAGGACGTCTACTGCCCCTTTAACGTACAAATCTCAGCAGACGAGTGTCCCCCAATAACGAAAAAGAGTGTATAATATCGAAATCCTCCTGTTCTAATTCAGGCCCGTGTGTCGTCGTCGAACCCCGCTCGGAGGATCGCAGAGCAGCAACGGTGCGAGGCTGTCGGTCTGGCTGTTACTCCGTGCTGCGTGCGCGACGTCTCGTGAGCCGCGTGCCTCGCGTCTTTCGCCTGCCCTCGCCCCCGCCCACCTCCAGGGGCCAACCGATGCAAACGGCTGATGAAATGTTGGGCCCGACCCACGCCACGCGACACGCGCCCGCGGCGGCGGCGGCGCCCGTGCGGCCGGGGGCGAGGTCCAAGGAGGCGCCCGCGCGGCGCGGAACCCTGCGCCCAATGGGTGAAAGGTGCCTCGGGTTAAAAATCCAAGTCTGATCTCTACGTGTGAGAATCTCTTCAGTATGTAAAATTTCTGAAAATACATAGTACTTGTGTTACGAAAAAAATGAACAGTTATTTTAATAGTCAAAATTAAATGTTAAAATTCTCAAACTGCAATATCTATTATTAACTATAATTATGTTGCTGAACGAATTTTATTTAATTGATTGTAAATTGCGTGATGTACGCCTTCAGGCAATGTCCAGTTTAGTTAATATGAATTATAACGATAATAAGAACTGTAATAATAATAATAATAATAATAATAATAATAATAATAATAATAAATAAATTGCTTTATTGGGAACAGCCCATATTTGGTGCAAATGTGGACTGTTCATACATTAATTTCATGATAATGCGATGTGAGATTAAAAAATGTTCCAAATTTCATCCCATGCAAATGAACTTCTCGATAACAACTTACATTTCGAATAAATTATATAATTATACATTGTAACTTCGTAAGGATATAAGTTCACAGATATTGTGTGTCTATTTACGTGAACAAACATTATAAAATATTTACAAAGCACATAAGAAAACTGTTACTGCCGCCCTCCGCATATTTAACCCCAGAAGCACGCCACTTCAGTACGCCGCTCCTATCCCCAAAGTTCCGTGTCAAGAGCCACACCTCGCACTGTGGTTACCTGCGACCGGCTTACTCGCATGGGCGGAGAAATTGTGCAGTTGTACTTAGATCCTACTTCGCAAAAATACGGATGCGATGCAATGGAGCGACGCAGCAGTTCCGGTAGCTAATACTGGGAGATCATATGAGAGCGTGCCTCCCCGCCTTTTGGGATCGTATATTTTCAACATTACCCGCTGTGCCATGTGCCCGTCTAGGCACGCTGTCCAGTCGTTGCATTACGACGTATGACGCTAATGCGCCTTTCTTCGCTCCGACCACGGCGGCCCCGGCCCTCGAGTTAGAGTGCCTTCGCGAGGAGTCACTCGGTGGCGTCACTGAGAAGCGGCTGAGCTCTTCAAACACAGCCACCGCCGACTGCCACTGACCGCGAGCGAGGAAGGTTAAGGTGGTCCCACACATTCGGCATTCGCCGAGCAGCGAGCTACTGCTCGCCCGATCCCGAACAGCTGAATGTTCGGCGAATGTTCGCTCCGTGTCCAAAAGACCGACACGCGGTGGGGAGGGCGAGCGCCGAATGTTCGTCACTCGGCGAATAGCTAAGCGACCCATCCACACCACTCGGGATTTGGCGAGCGGTTACTCGCTGTTCGCCGAATAGCGAATGTGTGGAGCCGCTTTTATAGGAGTCACACCTCTGTGGGGTCATTCGGCCGAAAGGCAGAGCAGTCAAAAAGCGGTCTAGTGTGAACGCTGACATTTAGAACTGTGTTCTGCTAGCGGTGGCGCGGACGCGTGACTGCGCTGCTGGTGGTATGAATTCGATGTTTGCTGGTGGTGGTGTGAATTCAATGCAGAGGCCTCACTCGGAAGTACCTCTGGGTGGCGTCGGGTGAAGGGGCTCTTAGTGACGACTCAATGGAGACCCCCCTTGCCTCCCTCACTTGCACAAATGGCGACCATAAACACATCCCCTTTCGAATGTCTATCAAAGTACGAGCTCCCGACAGTCATGCCAATTTCCAGAATGGCATGCGAGGCTCGGCTCAGACAATGATGTCTCTAGAGCACAACGGTTCATCCGATTAACCATACACACGTGCGATGCATGGTGACGTAAGATCCCAATAAAAGAATCGTGACAAATCTATCACGCAACGTTGCTTCGAGTCCACGCCGGAGAGAGGGGTACATATCATCGATTTTCAGATCAAAAACATGTATTCTGAGTCATTTTGGAAGTGCGTCTTCCCACTGTGCGTCTCTGTGGTTCCCAAGAAGTAGAACAACGCATTGGAGCCACAAGTCCTGGTGATCGACCTTTCCATTTTCGCGGCGTTTTCTTATCGTTGCGATTAGACGTGGTAGAAACACTTGTGTTTAGATAAAGGGATTTCCGCCAAAATGTACAGACGCGTTCAGAGAACTGGGTTCCAAATCCAAAGTTTAACCGTTCCAAATCAAAAGTTTAATCGCATATATTGCTATTTTCCTTACTTTGCCCCTCAAGGTCCGTCTTCACGATAGAATATGTCACGGTATTTCGCCACGTTCTCCGTCGTGCCGCTAGGTATCGCATGATCGCGACCGTATCAAGCAGTGGTTGCGATAATGCGACTTCCAGCGGTAGGACGGAGAAGGACGCGAAGTGCCATGTGACATCCATCGTGGCCATAGGGGCTTGAGGGGCAGAGTTAGAAAAATCGCACTATAATTTGTATGACATATCCTAGTGCTTGTCCCGGCAGGAGCGGTGACCCGCTGGCGAAGTACCTGGCGGGCTGACCTGCCCCGCAAGCCGACGTGTCGACTCCGGATCTCTTGCGGGGGAGGAACATCGCCATCGCCACATATAACATGTACTAAATTAACGGGACTACTACCGTTGCTCTTGGAGCGTCCGAAACAATTAATCAATTAAAACCGTCAAATATTTAATGAAATGTAACTTTCAACTCCATGTACAAGTATGTACTTGTATTTATTCAAAATTAATGTGAAGTCCAACACTGCTCCTTCATTACAAATTGAGGAATATTTGGTGTGTAGCTAGTAAAAGCAAAAAAATCATGAAAAAATGGCAGTGTAAGGATTTACACTGCCATTTTTTCATGATTTTTTGTTGTGTTCACATTATCCTCAAATACGACATACAGGTGTGAATTTTTCAAGCAGGATCAGTATTTATTTCTATTATACTCACTGGTAAAAGTGCGATGATATTTAGGACTGGCCCATGAAAATACTGACATGATAATTTTAACTTAATAACTCGAAATTTGAAATGAAACTACTCTATGATGTAATTCCTGCTTCACGACAAAATTGAAATTCCTTCTCATGCGCCGCGCCGTATTAGTCCCTGAGTTCTCCTTCCGTTCTGAGACCGGCCGCCGAAGCGGGTCGCTTTGAAAAAATACAGGGTCCGAAGTATCGAAAATAAGGTTCCTTTCATTTTGTTTTTAGCAATAAACTTTGTAGAATTGGTGCGCTACCGACAGTAGTAGAATGAATGTATTTAAAGATATACTTACATTACTCCTTGACGAAACATTCAACTATCACTTAGAATTTAAAAAATGCTTTTCTTGAAATCGTCATAAATTACTAAAAGCTGGTAAAATTGAATTCGCTCATGGAGGGCGCCAGAAAAATACACCAAGGTCGTTGGGTAGAGAAAACGGAAATTATCAAAAAAATCCCCTTGAGCTTAATTGTATCCAAATTATTGCGGATCAAAGTTCACGAAAAACAGTTTTTCGTAAATATCCATGTTTCTATACATTTTATGTTGAATAAACATATTACAAGACTTCAAGAAATGAAATTCCCCAAGCAATTAAATCAATTTTTTTGTAACACTAACGGTTTTTGTTAAAGTTACAAAAATACTAAAAAATAGCTTTTTAAAAATATCTCAAAATCAAATCAAAATTCAAAAATTTCTCAATATGCCAAATGGAATTCTAATAAAAATTGTAGGGAATAATTTTTTTTTTTAAACTGATTATGTATCATTTTGTGAACGAGAAACCGCACGATAATGTGCGCGGAGAAAGGGGGAATTCGAATGCGGCAATAGGATATATTTGTTTACTGAGCGAATACAAACATATAACAGGTTAATTAAAAAATGAAAATTCGTATTCATATACAATTAACAAAACAACTTACAAAATTTGATAGGTTAAAGATGTGCCAGAATCAAGGAAATCAGAGCGGAAGTGGCCATTCTCTATACACGGTAACAAACAGTAATGAATATTTCGACTGAATGTTCCGAACATTGAAATGAAACCGCTTTACGGTGGAATTCCTGCTACACCTTCACACTGAAATTCCCTCCTTATTGTGCATAAGAAGGGAATCAAAGATTACCAGAATACACAATAAGGAGAGCCCCATCCGAACTTTTCGCCGCGCTTCTAAAACGTCAAGACAAAGGTCTCAGCGAAACTTCAGCTCAAGGGAATTTTTTCCGCTGATAACGCATATTAGTCTAATTTTACTGGACTACTCTGCATTCTACGAAAAGCACGAGGTCTTACCTGGCGAGCGCTGGGAGTAAGGGCAAATGGCACTTGCTACGCGCGCCGCTACTACGAATATGAATCTCGGAAACTATCAGGCGAGTGGCGACCAGCCGTCGGGTTGCGTCGATCGCGTAGCTCCGGGCGCTTTGCTATGAATGGCGTATTTAAGTAAAGATCACGCAGACGCGTTCATTCAAACAAGGGGAAGTTGCTCCAGGTTCGTGATTTCGGTGGCGGCTGAGCGCGCACAGTGACGGGGGCGAGCACCGCGTCCGAACGGTTCTCAGCGGTCGATCGGGAGCAACCGGTTGCTGAAAGCGCTGGAGCGTCCACTGCTAGGCAGCGAAGACTCGGTCGGCCGCGGTTGGTCTCCCACAGAACACAGAGCTAACCCCTGGAAAACACTAACGGTTTCGTACCCACAGCCGTAGTGTCCGCCCCAAGCCCCGATTCCACGAATTCCACTCACTTGACCGTTCCACGAGTATTTGTAATCGTGTTGTAACATAATATTTGATAAAAAAATAATGTGACAAACTTAATAATTCTCGATCTATGTTTTTCAATGACTTCGTTTCCATCGCAGAAATGCAAACAAGGTTTCTTTACCTTTAAAAATTATCAACACTCTATTCAGTAATGAAGTAACTTATCAAAATTAAATAACTCTACGGAAAATGTTGTAGAATGAAATATTTACAGGTAATCTCAATTAATACGAAATACATTGGTTTTACTTTTCTATCATGTTATATTTTTTAGTGGGAAAATTGTGTTACATTAAAAAAACGTTTTTCACATTTTTACAATTTTTCAGTTCTCAAATAGTTTAATGAACATGTATGTTGCAGGATATATTAGATGGAAAAAATATCATTTTGACAAATGGTGCAGTGCTTCAAAGTGTCTTGGTTAGGTGCCGCAATGAAGAGGAGTATTGCAATACCACACCCACTACTGATTGAAACATACGAGTTTATGGATGGTGTTGATACGATTGACGTCAAAACATTAATAAATGTCGCATTCCCATAATAAGAAAGAAATGGCGTTGGTGAATTTTCTCATAGATACTTTAAACTGCAATATTCAAAGCGTGGAAAACCCACCGAAAGGGTTAAGGAGACACAATTCGGCCACCACGAATTTACAAACTACGCGGTAAGAAGTCTCTCAGTGAATCGAAGAGCCTGTCGAAGCTCTCAAGGGCGCAGATTGACCCTCAGTAATGTCTACAATGGACATGATAACGTGTCTATCGGTGGGTGTTTCTGAAAGATACTCTTCACGAGTAGGTGGCGTTTGGGTTGTTTGCTTTCAATTTTATCATACACAATGAACATTTTCTTTCCTCTTGTTTTCTTTTTGTAATAAATACATCAGTTTTAGATAATATTTATAATTTAAATATATTTCAACGTTTTATGTGTAAATATTTATGTTGCAAACAATGAAATCGTTAAAATCTTGTAAAAACAGGATTAAAAAATAGGAAGAAGTTCTGCCTAGTGTACTGTTATGAGCACGGAAGTTTCTTAGAAAGCTAACATTTTTATTAGGGATGAGATTTTATGTTTTTTAGAATTCTGTGACTATTCTTCCTCTAAAATTACATAGAGGAAATCTTCAAAAAAATAATTCAGGCAGATAAGGGTTAATAAACATTTCGCAAAATGATCAACGAAAGGAAGTTATTTTCCCCTGTATGAATAGTGTGAGCGACATTATTTTCCATTGAAAACCTCGGTCTAACCTTCTTGGACGACCATATCGGTATAGACGTCCTACAAAGGTATTTTTCAGGTACGCAAGAATAAAGGTACTTAAACATATAGAGATATCTATAAACATATAGAGATAAGGAAAAATACCGATATTTTATAGCGGTATACAATACCTTTTCGGTCCCTGTTTGGAAGTCCGTGCAGGTGTTCCAACTCTCCAATATTTCTAGTACATCACTAACAATTCAATAAAACTCAGTTAAGTAAATCATGCACATAAAATATGAAATAATATGAAATTGATTTACTTCAACTTTATACAATGAATGTTTGAATTATTCAAAGAAAAATATTTCTCATAAAAACATTGATTAAACGTCCTACACATTTTGAAGTAATAAAATGTAAACAAAATTCGAATTTTTGATATTTGCATTCGGAAAACAGGAAGCAAACATTTCATATAATTTGAAGTACAATATTATCTAAGTGTTTTTTATTAATAACTGAGAACCTATGAGTCGTCAGCAAACGTGCTCTTTGAAGGTATAAAACTGCCACTTTGTTGTGTTTTCGAGTTTGAGTGCATATTAATTGTTCTATAACAATAATTATGATATAACCGATCAGTTACCTTACAAGGTATTATACTTTCTTCCAAGGTTATTTCCTCATCTGCTATTGTTGTCATAATAGAAGGTGTCAGAAATCTTTTCCTTGTTTCTTATACTTCTGTTCTAATCTTAAAATGGGAACGTGACACACGTGGTAAACTTGCGAAGAATACGTAACGTTACTAAAATAGATAAAGATTTCTTCCTTGTACAATCATAATATTTTGATGCCAGTACGAACTTTATTACCTGTACTTACGAGTGTACTCGAAAGTACGAGTTTTTTTCTTTCTCTCATACGTACGTACATACGGAGTAATACACGTAGTTATGTAATGCTGCGAAAATCGATTTCGAGATTTCAACAAAAATATGCTTTTTAGGGTCCCTTGATACCGAAAAAGTGTTTGTTTTTTTCAAAACATCCATCCGTCCGAGTCTCCGGTGTATGTGAACAACATTAGCCCGTAAAGCATTTTATTTTTTATTTATCTCAACGTCCACCCTTGGTTGAACCATTTGTTGATGCGCTGACCAGTGGTCCAGCGCGTAGGTGGCGAATCACTATTGCTTATTTAGCGTTGCCCAGGGGACATGTGTGGTAGACTACGGACGCGAACAACTTTGTCCCCGATGTGAATTATTGTTATTATTATTATTACTATTATTATTATTATTGTTATTATTATTATTGTTATTATTATTATTATTATTATTATTATTATTATTATTAGAACTGAAGTGATAGGGTGATGATGAGGGGTGCAAGGACTAGGATGATGGTGGGTAGTGGGAGGTGTTCCTGGGACTTTGGAACCATCCCAGCATTCGCCTTATGACCAATGGAAACCATGAAAACTCTGATCAGGATGGCCGGCCCCGGGATTGAATCCAGTTCTCCCGATTGCGAATCTAGTGTTCTACGCACTGAGACGCTTTGATCGGTAGCGTCTAAACCATGCGTAGCATTTTTACTTTCCCTTATACTATACGTATGTATAGTATATGGAAAGTTATGTAATGCTGCGCGAAAAAACAGTGGATTTTCGGCAGAAAAACTCTTATTACAAGGCCCTGGTAAAGAAAAAGTGGACAAATCCAGTGGCTAAATTAAGAAACAAAATCTCCTCACACGTGGCGCAGCCAGAATCCCTGTTTTGAGGGTCCTTCATACCGAAAAACCAATTGAAAACAAAACGTCTCTCTGTCTGTCTGTCTGTGAACAACGCTAGCAACTAAACCGTTCAGCCGATTTTCTACTTATTGATGCTTCCCGATCAATCTTATCTCGTGGACCCTTGAATTTGAAATCGATATTTTAATTTTGGAGGGTACTTTACATGAAGACCCTGGGGCAGTAGCAAATTTTTTAAAAAAATGGCGCAAACAATTTTGAATAAATTTTGTTGTTGGATAGTCTGAAGGTCATTTAAGAGAATGGCGTAGGTCTCATGTTGGTTAAAAACTCTGATTTTTCGAAAACTGAAAAAATTCAAAATTTTTTCGGCGTTTTCCTCAAATTACAATTACGAAGACACAATTTTTTCATAACGAAATGTGTTCATAAAAACAGGTCTTCAAATAAGGTTGTGATCAATTTTTCAAAACACTAGTATTTTTCGCGAACTTTGTGTTAAACATAAACAATTTTTTATTTTCTTTAAACAATGTTTTCTTGATTCTGTTGATTAAATTGGGACCGCAGATAGCATAGAGGAAGCTTAAGAGAATGGTGCAGGCTTCAAAGTGCTTAATTTTTGAAAATACGAGTAGTTTTTCTATTATTTCGCGACAAACATAATAGTCCGCTGCACATTTACAGCGCTTCAAAGAGCTGGATCCGTCGTAAATCATAGTCTGCAATTTTGTGTATTATATCTATTTTTTCTAAATTTAGCAACAGGACAACTAGTATTTGTTTTCTAAATTTAGCAACAGGATTTATCCGTTTTTTTTGTTATCAGATCTCGGCAAGGAGAGTTTTTCTGGCGAAAATTCGCTGTTGTCTGGCAAATGATTACATAATTGTCTTCTTACGAAGAATTCGTAAGACGAGAAAGTAAAAAGATTCTTTGGGCGGCGATAGATGGCAACTGGCAAAAGTTTGTGTCATGACAGAAAAACTAGGCCACACCAAAGGAATTAGAAAACTAATTAGCACGAGAAAGTGTGTGCCATTCTGTAGCACCACTAGTTAAATTGTCATTAGTTTTACCCCATTTCTCCCATTAAAGTGTATAAAACTAATAAATAGGGGCGGATTTTGATGACCTAAAACATCTTCAAAATTGATCAATAAAATGCTCTTAAAATGATTTTAAAATGCCCTAAATATAAAGAAAAATGACGTTAAAAATTGATAAAAACTCCTTTAGAAGAACAACTCAACCTGTTGAATATATTAATGAAGTAATGGAGGCGTATTTCTTTAGTTCAAGTGAGCTCAGCTTTAGTTCAAGTGAGCTTACATTGTACTCACAACGGCTGACATTAAAATATATTTTGTTATACAATTGCACATTTAAGTAAGCAATAGTGTCTACCTGAAATCGTACGTATATACATCCGATTTGTATTAGAAGTTTTTCCCAAAAAAGGAAGATCGCTGTTTCTAGAAGCGGTCAAATATAACACGATATGAAAATGCTAATTTTTCGTAAAGTTAAAAATATCTCTCGGTTAAAAGTAGATTAGGGAAAAAGTAATAGAATGTAAGATACAAAAACAAGGTTTTATCAGTATTATTCCACATATTTTTGTAGAAGACAAACGCTTGAAAATATATTTGAATGTAATAACTGATAAGTCGCAACCACGTAAATAATTTATGAAATGAATTATCAGACAGAAGTTGACTGAACTCCCACGTGCGAACACTCACGTGTAAAAACAGGACAACCCATGCCCTCACGTCCATATGTAGAGCAAAAGATGCTAGAGAAACATATTTATTTATGTAAAAACTATGGGAATGCACGGAATACCGAAACTGTTCCTCCTCTTAGAGTTTTTACTCAACAATTTCTCTGATTTTTTAAAACTATTTAATTATCAATCTACTATTCAATTAAGTTTTGCGGGAAAATCCAAATCACAAAAATCAATGTAGTAGAAAAATGTCTTGGAAAGTTGTGACGTGTTGTAACATTTTGAGTATCAAGGATTTATGCCCAAAATAAGATGTGTGGAATATAGATGTATTTTCGACGTATTCACTACACGGAAAACAGAAGGCCCCAAAAACGTTTCATATCATTCAGTATGAAGTTTCAAAGACTTGAAAAAAAGAGGTAGTTTTTGTCATTAAAGAGTATTCAAAAATTAGAAATTGGAACGTGTCAATGCAACAAGACGCCGCCGTGGAGTAATGGATGCGGAAGGAGCGTGCCGCGCGTTTTCGTCGGGAAGAATGCAGTGGAAACTAAGAGGAAAGTGTTCAAACAGTTAAATAATTCGTGTATGAAGACCAAGTTGTGTTACGTTAAGATGTAAGAATAATTCATAAGAGAGAATCGGAAGGTAGTATTGCCATCAGAAGAAATAGATATTGTGTGAATGTGTGTTGTAAATATTGTATAAAAGTCGTGAGTTTTTATTGTATTGTGATATTTTGTTAATTGTGTTGTCCGGCGCTACCTGACATTACCTCACCTGCTCAGAGACGTGCAGAATCTGCAAGTTAGTGTGAATGAGAGGGACAGAGACCGACAGAGACACACAGAGATAGACAGACACACAGACAGGGACAGGGTGAGGGAAGGAGGGAGAGACAGTAAGAAAGGGAAATGGGATGGGACAGAGGGAGATGAAGGGCAGAACAACGTCTGCCGGGTTTGCTAGTTTTTTTAAGGGCGATTCCATTCAGAAACTTAATGTAAAGATAAATTGAAAAATAGTAGTAAATATTGAGTTAAGCTGAGATAGGCGAAAATAAATCGGCGGATTTTCGAATAAATTAATAAAGATAGGAGTAAGAGAGGTATTTTGCCGGGTCGCAATACAGACATCCCGATTTTCGGGTACAAAACTGCCTGCGATACCAACCACAATCATTTTTGTAACAGCACCAATAAATCTTAAGCCTTCTACGACGCCAAAGGGCGCAATTACAGCTTCTGAGTTGTAACGGAGCAGATTGGTCGGTCTCCGGGATACGGGTTTCTCATACCGCGACATTGCGGCTCGAACTGCTGCGGGGCGTGCTGCTACGACAGTGATGCGTGTATGGAACCAGTGCAAAGAGGAGGGTCGTACACAGTGACGAGCGGGTACAGGACCACAAATATGACCGTCATCTTGCCCCCTTGGCCGTAAACGACAAAACTGCGTCGACCACAGTGGTGGCTCGACTTTCGAGCATTTCAACGGATGTGGTCATGTATGACGGTTCGACGTAAGGGATGGACTGGTAGCAGGCTTACCACTGCGTCGGATTCCGTTGACCAGAAACCACCAACGCCTCATACAGCAAGGGGCATGTGAATGTGTTCACTGGTGTGCTGAGTGGCAAAATGTCATGTTTTCGGACGAGTCCCTCTTCAAATTGTGGTACAGCGATGGCTGCATTCGTGTTCAATGCTACCGTGGTGATATTTCAGCAGGACAATGCGCGATCACATGTGGCGACGAATGTGCAAATTTTCTGCGAAGAACGATGGGTACCACTGCTTCCCTGGCCTGCAAGTTCGCCTGACATATCCATCGTGCATGTCCGGGATACGACCCGTCGGCAACTTGTTCTTCCTGGTCCTCTTGCGGCGTTTCGATTTGTGGTCACGCATAGAAACCCTGTGGCTGTGTGTTCCCTAGCAACATATCCAGGCTCTCTCAGAATCCATGCCACGACGTCTATAGGCGTTGACGGCAGTGTATGGCAGCTTCTTACCATACTCAAGAAGCAGGTACAGTTCTGTAATTCTAATCACTTGTATATTGTGATATACTTAGTATGTGGAATAAATCACATTGTAAAAGGATGTCTCCTTCTTGGTGTAGGTATTTTCATACACACCAGTGTATTTACAGAGAGAATGTGCAACTCGTCTCCTCATCTTGAATTTCTCTCCCTTTTTGCTTCAATTTCTAATAGATTTTTTTTCTCTTTTCTTCATTAGTTAACTTTTAGCTATGGAATTCCATCGTAATAGAAACAATAAACAGCTGTAATAAAATGAAACGTAATGTTGTTGATTACAGACCTCAAAGTATTCTTGTATAAGAACTACCCAGAGAAACTAATAAACGATATTTAATAGCACGGGAAAACTGGCTATATATTTTCTTAATAGTGTATTGACAATAACTTCAGATAAGAGACACTTTTCATTTAATTTTAATTCAAAGAAGTGTAAAATACAATCACTGCCCATTGTATAAAGAAAGTCTTTTGGATTGGCGGAAGAGAACGAAGAGCAAAACCAAATTTTCCTGGAACTCCGGGGCCAGGCCGTGACGTATGCTGCAGACGTGTCTGTGGAGACCACTGTTTCACTCACAATTTCCGTCTGCGCGCGCCTGGGCACGGGGCCAACGGTGCTTGCGGCGTGTGGTCCAACACGCAGCTGCATGATCCAAAATATTCTTTTCTCAAGACACTTGACCTATTCTGGCCCCTACGGAGCCGGGACGTAATCTAAATGATTAAGCAATAGTCACTGACGTCTAGGGTTTCAGACTTACATGACTGTTTTCCCTCGAGGTTAAGACGTGTAAGTGACAGAATATCACTTAATGTAACCTGGTGAATGAACAATCACTGTTGCCAGGAAAGTTAAATTATTAGAAGATTCTCATAAGATGGCTTAATCACCGTAACATGTACTAATTTCATCCGAAAATTCTTGCTCTAACAATATTCCTTATTGGTTAGCTTGGGTCATCGTTTGCGTTAAGAATAGTGCCTTATACTAATATCTGCAGAGCCGATTAAGTGGAAGTCAAAATCAAATCTGCACGCAGAAGGCGTAGACAACGCCCTTAACAATGTCTTCTTTCACCCACGTTGGTTACAAGCCGGCAAGTGCACTCCATACGAAACAAAACATCAAATTGCGTCGCTACAAGTTAAATTGTTTCAGGCCGACCTGATTAGGCGAGATAGTGAAATCGGAAAACTTGGGAACATCTCGGTCGGGGGGGGGGGGGTCGCGAATTCCAATCCTATTCCAATTCCCTGGTGTATTGTAACGTAGTGGAGCACAATGAATCATCATTCAATCATCTTAATCCGATTAACTGAGTAAATACCTTCCACGTTAACCGTCGATTAGAACCTACATGGACTTGTTAGGTACCTTGGCACCTATACTGCACATATGATTACAGAAAATAAATGCGGAGTTAGGACTAGGGGCCATCTCCATAGCTGAAGAGGAGATCCTGTCCCGAAAAATTAACATATAGTACGTACAAGCAGAAGAACGATAGGGCGAAAAGTTAAGGGACTCGCGATGAAAAAGGGGAGCCGGGACAAGGAACCGCTAAAAGGTCTATGAAAGGAACGTAATAAGTAAAATAGAATAGATATTTCTTCAGTTCAGTTGAACATACAAAAAGGTAAATGAAATAGCATGAGAAAGGTACAATTGGAACTATGAATTCATAATAAGAGTACGTAATGTACTTGATTTGTCATGATGCAACAAGTGAAGATTCATATCACTGAATGAGGATTTTAGCTTGTTTTATCTTGCTTCAGCAAAAAGTCGTTAATGTAAGATGAAATGTAAAACATGAATACCATGAAAATATTACATTTTTAACTTTGATGACAGTCCATGAAATGACATTTTCCTAAATCCCGTTTCACACTTAATTCTAACCTCAAAATGTGCCCTCACCTACGTCTGATTGCACTTGATCACTAGGTTTTCACTTGTGACCACTGAAATACTAGCATTGGGCCACGACGAGTAGAGTAAGGTGAGCGGGCGCAGCGGGGTGCGGGGCGCCGCGCCGTTTGCAGAGCGCGTGACAGCGGGGGCGGCGCCGTGGCGTCAGCGCGGGATGCTGGCGCCGCACCAATCGCCCGCCGGTGACGTTCCCCTGGGTGACGCGCGCGGCTTCACGGGCGGAGGCGGAGACTCCGAACTTCGCGCCGCGCTGCGCCGCGCCGCGCCACCTTGATTTACAGTTAGAGCTCCGTGACGCTGCCGGGGACTTTGGACCAGCGTGGCGCACCGAGTGGCGTGAGGAAGGGGCAAGGAAAGGGCAGTGCCCGTGATTCCAACTTGAAGGTCGCACGACAAGACTGCGTAACATATTACGGTTTATCAAGCTCAAAATGTGTAAAAGAGCTACTGCGTACTATTTTACGCATCTCAATACACGCAGGGTTTTCATGAGAAAATTATATTTTAAAACCTTTCATTCGGAAATGAGATTTCGGGGAATTATTTTTACCCTTTTCTAAGTACCATTCTTCAACAACTTATCAGTTAATTACGGTTTTATTCGTCTTCCAATTTTGTATTTGAGTTTTTTTTAAGTTATTGTGTTAAAAGCTTCACCTTCATAAAAACATCTTAATGTAACGAAGTAGGCACAAGTGACTGATTTAACACTCGCGGTTCGCGCAAAAATATTTTTTGTCAAATCAGATGGATTTTTTCACATTAATTCAGAATGATGCTTTTAGACTTGAAACAAATCTGAGCGTAGGCGCATGATGTCAGGATTTCCCAAAATAGAGGTTCATCTGCGCTGAGGAGGCTGCAGGTTCGAATTCTGCGTTTCATAGCTTCCTGTTATTTCATAGCTCGTAACTCAAGGTTAACAATTCTGTTTGAACAGTAGGTACAGCCGAAAACGCTGACCCTCATTGCGAGTAAAGACACGTTAATCTTTGCGGAATAAAATATGACTGGGCTTTGGGGAATAACGTGTAGCGTGGTCGCAGATGGTAGATATTCGTATTAAATAATAATAATAATAATAATAATAATAATAATAATAATAATAATAAAGTTGAAATTATTAATACATGGGTTCAAGCCGTATTCCACCTAATCACAAACAATAATGAAAGCGAGGGAATTGTTTCTAGTTAACAAGAACTTTATCGTGACTGCTGGTTGCGTCCGCAGATTTTCAGTATACTCGTTCAGCTTGATCTCGGTCACACCCAACTCTCCTTCAATAGCAACATAAATCGCAATATTAGTGTGCCTCCCCCCAGAGGAGAATGAGGAGATGGGAAAAGAAGAGATGTGATGGGAGATAGGGGTATCAGCAATGCTTCGGGCGTTTTCCTGTCCACGATGACCCGATTCCTGGGCGGACAGGCCTACGTTAGGAAGTCATACAAACTGATAAAAAAGTTTTCTTTCTCTTTTCCACCTCTTGTCAGTTCCAAAATTACTTTCTATTGACCATATTACTGCGTATTGTCAGAGTGAATTATGCCATTAAAATGTTATATAATTGAACTATCGTAGTCGTTAAACGATGAAAGCAGAAATTTTTATTGCTCAGTTATTTTCCAAATGGCTCCAATACAATAAGGGAAGAGAATAATGTCCATAATGAATGTCATTTAGGTAATTCGTTTATAGATTATATTGTTACTACTTTGAAGTTTTCGTTCCCAGTGTGCTCCGCAAACGGCGAACGTTATCGCTCCGCGCTGGAAACGGTTCGACCCCAAGTGTCGGCGCAGACCTCAGTGTTTTGCGTTTATCGAAGTGGTAAAGTGCCTTTCAATAAAACAGTGTTTATTGATTGTGTTCGTTAAGAGTTAGGTCGGTCTACAACAATTCACACCGCATATCCGACTTACCCTGTCCTCCACCAGAGCATTTCAGAAGCCTTGTCGATGGTGAACAGTGACGCTGGCTCCTTGGAATTGTCATTTGCCGGTCAATTCTATTTGTCTTCTCCGACTCGTAATTCCTCACAACAAATGGAAAGTGAATCGGGTGGTGAAGGAAACCCAGAAGCCAAAGATATGCACTCGTTAGAAGAAACTCAAGCAACCTCCAAGCCATTTACTACTGTTCAAAGGTAGCGTAACCCAAATGGCGCGCGTGCCAATGGTTCGCGCAAAAGACTTGCTGACCCTAGCAAAGACGTGAACTTAAATAAATTCAACAAAGACCCAAAGACTCGCCTCAGTTAACCCAAATAATGTTATGGCGGGAAAATATATGAAAACAGTTGCAACATAGAAACTAGGAACAGAAGTGTGTCGTCCTTGTTGGTTGAGAGAACTCAACCAACAACTGATCAACTTAGCTGATGTTGTGGCAACAAAATGTTTAGGTCTTTCAACTCAATCAAACCTCAAATGGAATGTACATATAACAGAATTAAACACTAAATTAACTTCATTATGCTACGCATTCAGAATTCTTTCAAATTCTGTCAGCCTTCATGCAGCTCGTTGCGTTTATTTTGCAAATGTACATTCCCGCCTGAGATATGGCATAATATTCTGGGGAAGCTCATCCTGTAGTATTCAGACCTTCAGATTGCAAAAGAAAATTATTCGAATAATGAAAAAATGCCTTCCACGTGATTCCTGCAAGCCTCTTTTCATTGAACTGGGAATCTTACCATTGCCTTGTCTATTTATTTACGAATCTGTAATATTTGTCAAAAATGACCTACTTAACGGAGGGAACATATTTTCATGCAATATTGATATTTATAATTACAACACACGCCGTAGAAATCACGTGCATCAAGTGTCAGTATGAACACCTCAGTACAAGAAATCAACATATAATACATGTACGTTACTTTACAACGCATTGCCAGATGATATATAATGAATTAGTTTACGTTTGCATTGTATACATTTAAAAAAAATTAATACGCCTGGAACAAGTAATGTACTTCAGCTTCCGGGTCAATGACCCCCATCTCGATCAGGTTTTTGTCCAGTTTCCCTGATCCATTGAGCAAATGCTGAGATGACCCCTTGTTTTGCTTCTGGACGTAAATGTAGCTTCACTGTGCGCACGTTTTGTTGAGCACTCCTTTTGCTTGTATTTCATTTACCGTTGAAATTGATTTTCTATATCTCGGGAACAAACATTTTTCAAATATTTTTATTTTTCTAAATTCATTTTTTTAAAATTCTGACCCTCAAGAAAATGTGCGCAGATAAATCTCTTTCCCCACACGTCATATACAGTTTTGACTGTTTTTTTGACAAATAAATAAATAAATAAATAAATAAACCAACGGAGACGACACACTTCTGAATCACCAGTGCAGTGTCTACACCACCTATTTTAATTCATAATGTCGATCGTTACAAAATGTTAATTACGGACCTAAAAACTGAAACTGATCGTAACAATTTTACTGCCAAACTTCTAAAAAACTGTAAAATTTAAAACCTTCAGAATCAAGGACTGCAGACGTATAATTAGTTTGTATAAAGAAAAACATAGATTTTAACTCGTTTCAAGATCCATCGACAATACCCAACGAATTAGTAATCAGAGGAATAGCCATTGATTACAGTGACGAAGACAAGTAACTCATTGCCTTTGACTATTCAGTTTCAGAAAACAAAATCCCAATTCCATTATGTTTCATCTTCCTCGATTGTAACTTTATCACAAAAGAAATATTCAAATTAAACCATTTATTTTTAGCAATTGTCCAGCTCTAACATCGGAAAAGACCCCAAACCCCAGTCCAGTTCAGTGTAAGAGATGTCAGAGACATCTCAAAAGACACCTCCTAGGTATGTGAACTGCTTAGGAATGCAAACTGCAAATTATGGGCAAGTGTCTAGTTAAGAATTCCATTAGAGATTCTGATATTTCGTTTTATTCTAAACCCTCTAAAAATCAAGTATTACCTTACCTCCAAAACGAAGTCCATATTTTCCCTACAACTCGCAGAATTAGTGTCACTCATGGCACAAATAATCGCTCCTACGCGAACGCAATAAACTCACAAAGTAGCTCACACCACAAAGTACCAGACACGCTGCTAAAGAAATCGAAAATTCAAACTAAGCTTTCGGAGGCATTATCGAATTAATAACAAATAAAATTAAAGATTTTCTTGAGAAGCAATCATCTCGATTCTCTCCAAAATTCTCAATAATGAATTTAAATAAACTAAAGCTCTTAAATTGAAATTCCATAATTAAAATTATTTTTTAAAGATCACAAATAACTTTAGCTTGCAAACCCACATACACCCTTCCAGGAAATTTTAAATTCCTGGTGTTAGAATTTATCGGAACGATTTAATCGGAAATAAAGGATCCGGTGGAGTTCTTATTATGGTCCCGTCAAATATTCCACACTACCCCATTGCCACTTCCTCAAACAAGGAACTTGAAGAAACGGGAAAATGTGCAGTTAGATAAATCATACGAACTTGCAGTTCAAATAATATGCAGGCCTGCAATCAAACACTTCCCGTTTTCAAATTTACAATACAATTTAATGATAAATAATCCAACTTTATTATATAGAGATATCAATGCTAAATACCATAGTTGAGGGTACAAAACAAAGCAAGTGCAGGGTGAATCCAGAAACAAAATCCAAAATCCCCACAGACAAATTTCGGCTACCTCAATAAAACTAATAGAAAAACAAATTTTCACTATTTACTCACAGACAAAAAACTATGATATAACCTTACGATAGCTTGTAATATCCATTTTAATTCGTTAACATGTATACACCCACAACTGTTTCTTACATTAATACAGCCAGTTACGAGAATCCTGATCGTTTGGTGACTCACATTTAGGAATCACGCGTTAACATAAATGTAAACTCTCACACATTTTGAAGCGGATTACTTTTCCTTCACTGTAAGGCACTCTGTTCTTTAGATGTTCTGGTTCCTTCTGACGACATCAGGAAACGAGGTTTCCTCGGCAATAAAACGGTTACTTCGAGACGCGGAGAAGAAAAGTCTGTTCATTCCCGGAACACGGATGACGAATACGACGGCTTTCAGAGAAGTCCAATTTTTGCTTACTGTGATGCACGATCACAAGACACATTGAAAAAGAGAGGAGTTTCTTAATTTAGATAGAATTCATCCCGAAAATCACAGTGCAAATGACCCCTGGCCGAAGGGATAAAAGGCATTGTCTAACTACGACTACATTATATTTACTCCAAACGTCCGACGCTAGTAGATGACTTCAACAGAAACGTTGTTACGAATTGCATAAGAACTTAAAAAACAATATTGTTTCTGAAATAAATTTGAAACACAACTGGCATACGACGAGCAAAACGACTCTAGAAATAAATCTGCAACAAACTAGCACCTACTTTGTGATTTGCACAAGCGCCCTTTCTGAAGTAGGATTCTTACATAATCATTTAGATTTTCATATTATAACATACCCTTATTCATTTCTTTAAAATGGACATACAATTTTATCTCTGAAAATAAAATTTGATTCTGAAGAAATTGTTACAAATGTAAAGCATATTAAATAGCGTTTTAGTTTGATATTTTAATTAATGTATTTTGTTGTAATACCTTAATAATTTATAACATTTAACTGCAATATTTTTATTTCTGTAATAAGAATGTCAGTGTGTCAAGTACCACAATGTAATGAAACCGTGTATTGAGCACGTATTTATTTACCTCAATATCTGAGGTTGGTAGTTGGGTGAAAGGTGTATTTTCTTCTGAAGTATCTACGATCTGTCTTATTTCATCTTTTGTACCCTACGCTTTCACATAATTTATTCATGTTTGCGAAACAGTTTTGTCTGAAGTATCCATCGAATTTTTTTTTCTATCATTACTCAAAATTTATTGACAAGTTCTTGAGACTACGAAGAGTTCGACAGTTATGATTATGAGATTATTATGAATCTCAGAAGGAAAGAGAAAAGACTGATTTCCGCTGCCTTCAGAATGTTATAAAGGAAGCTGTTTCGTTGAACTTGGTAATGATTAAAGGAATAATTTGATGGGATGCAATTTGAATTGACTGAATGTGACTTTTCAGAATGCGAATTAAGTAAATGAAGGATTTAAAATCAATTACCTTAATGCAAGCTATTCAGTTAATCATGATTTCTTAAAATATTCGTAGAACAATTGTCCTGATTATGAATTAGTGCCAGGGTTATTTTGAGGATATAATTTATAAAATTTTCAGACTAAAATTGTTAATTTTAATCATCTAGATAAGTATTTTACAGATAATTATCAGGGCACATTTTGACTATATGGAGAGCCTAGAACCCATAATGATAGCAAACATATCGTAGCATATCAAGATCAACATTAATCTAATAAACGTCAGTAGAACAACCCCAGTGATTATTCTTCCTGTAGTACTCGTCTACGTTATGCCCGCTCGCTTAATTACCATAAACGTCTGACAGCTGATTCGATACCTAAACACAGCGCTCTATCGCTTTTTAATTGCTACATTGTTTTAAAATACAATGAACTACTGCTGAAAAACGAACAATGCTCAAAGAAGATAAAAGACAAAGGCCGTTGTTGCCATCTGCGGGGTTTTATATTCCCTGACTAAAGCGAATATAAAATGTGGATATATTGTGTATAAGTTTCATAAGATTGACCTTTATACTTAATGCGGTTTAGATTTATCAAAACATAAGAGATTTTTCAAGATATGTGAAACTGATAACCATATTTGGTTACGCACATATACATAGTGTGATGCTGACACAACCATTCGTAATAATCAACAACAGTTATCAGTAAATCTAATCGATCCAAAGTCTCTAATCTGAAATACTCTGCTCTGATTAGTCCGCTCTCTGAAATACTCTGCTCTGATGAAACCGAGTCTCCACTGGATACCCGCTTCAAATATCTAAATTCTGATCAATCTTCACAGCCTAGATAACCTCTAAAATCCCCCCAATTTTCATTGCCGAGATAACAAACATCAACTCTTTCGTTAATGAAATTAAAATTAACGTATCTAAAAAACTTCATAGCCGAACAGAAAAATAGCAAGGTGAAAATAAATCCCAGCACTGCAGAAGATTTTCGCAAAATCATAAAATATTTAATAAACACTAATAGAAGATTCCATTCCTTCAAAGACCCAGCAAACAAAAACTTTTCTGTAGGTTTTTAAAAATGTCCACCTCTCCTTAACTGACAGTGAAATTATGCAAGATTTAAAACAAAGATATCCATCCATTGTTAAAATCACACGTCTACAGAAGGACAGCCATCCCATTCCTGTAATAGCGGCCGAGTTCAACGGTAATGAATCACTAGAAACAATTCTCAGCATAAATCAAATCTGCAACCTGAAAGTCACCACCGAAAGAAGAAAAAGACCAAAAGGCCCACTACAGTGTTACAGATGTTTGGACTTTGGACACTCTAGAAATAATTGCAACCACAAAATTAATTGTGCAATATGCTCTGGTAATCACTATACGGTAACTTGTCCCCAAAGCAAAGAAACCCCTTCCTGCATTCTCTGCAAAGGCAATCACCGCGCAGATGTAAGAAATGAGAACTGTTTATATTATAAGGAAATCGTTGAAAAGAAAAGCACCCCACCCCAGAGTACAAGAAATCCATCTCAAAGAATGCAATCCCAAACCACTAACAACCAACAAGAAACATTTCCATCACTACCCTTTTACCCAACCAATGCGAAACTTTACTAGGAACTACAACCCTGTGAACCAATCAAGCTTCGTTAACAATAACAGATCACGGAGCAACCCCACCCAGCAAAACCAACAAAATAATAATATTAATCCTCTTTTAAATTCAATTATTAATTCTATAACGTCCAGCATAATTAACTTCATCAATTCCCTCATACCATCAATAATCAATACAATTCAGAATACAATAACAGCTTATTTTAATAACAATTATGTCAATACAAGCCCTTAGAAATATATCGTTTACAAATTGGAATGCAAACGGGATTACATCCAAAAAGTAGAACTGACACAATACTTACACACACACAATATAGATATTGCATGCATAACAGAGACACATCTAAACAATAGCAACAAGTTTTACATACCAGAATACAGAATTTATAGAAATGACAGGATCGAAAACAAAGGAGGCGGTGTATTAATAGCAGTCAAGAATAATATAAACCATCACGAAATTAATATACCAAATACCACAGGAATTGAAACAGTAGCAATAAGCTTAAAATTGAACAATCAATCATGGAATATAATAGCTGCATACAAACCTCCAACAATAAAAATACAGCCCCAAAATATACTTAATCTATTCACCCCAAATAAAAATACATTAATTCTAGGAGATTTTAACGCCAAACACATTAACTGGGGATGTCACACAAGCAACCAAGCAGGAAAAACACTATCCCAAATTTTAACCAATACCAATATAAATATTCTGTCCCCTACAGAACCAACATACTATCCAAGAGATGTAAATAAAAAACCAGACATCCTAGACATCGGTTTGACAGATGGAAATATCAATTTTTACTCAACCCCATATCATGAACTTGATTCAGACCACATTCCTGTTAACATACTTACACAGCAAATTCCACCACCGCGATCCCCAGTCCCCAAAATTAACACTCTTAAATTAAACTGGATTAAATTCCAAAACATAATAAGCAATTTAATACCTAAAATAAAAATCCTAAACACTCCAATAGAAATTGAGAATGCTGGTAATATTACTAAACACCATAATACATACAGCAATAACAGAAACGCAACCCATAAATACACAACCTCACAACAATATTAGACATTCACTTCTACCGACAGAAATTAGGGACATAATAAATATAAAAAATAAGACCAGAAGACTGTGGAACGTAACAAAAATCCACTAATTAAAACAGAACTTAATATATTAACTAATATAGTTAAGAAATTAATAAAAAATCATATAAATCTCAAATTCCAAAACAAGATACAATCTTTAATGCCACAAAACAACAGTATTTGGAACTTCACCAGAAAAATACTACAAAAGAAATCAATTATTCCACCTATCAACTCACCAAAGGGTAGTTATTTACCCCAACCGACAAGGCTGAGGAAATAGCCAATTACTTTTGAGTCGACTTTCACCCTCAACCAAACAAAATTGCACCCGGAACACAACACAATAATTCAATCTACAAACCTTCCTAACTATGGCCCTCACTTTTAAAATCCATTTCACAAACCCTAAGGAAATATAAAACAATAATTAACTTTCTCCCGATTAAAAAGCGCCAGGCCACGATAGCATTAATAATTCAATATTAAAACATTTACCAGCCCCGCAATTGCTTTCATAACAAATATTTACAATTCATGTTTCAGAACAACCCATTTTCCATCCACTTGGAAACATGCCATTAGTTCATCCCGTCCCGAAACCAAATAAAAATGCAGCAAACACCGATAGCTATCGCCCAATTAGCCTCCTTCCATCTCTGTCTAAAATCTTCGAAAAAATAATACTTCAACGACTCAAAAAACATCTACAATTAACAAAAGCAATCCCAAGAGAAAACAATTTGGATTTACTGAACACATATCCACACAACACCAACTCCTTAGAATTACAGAACATCTCAATACAGCATTTCAGAAAAAAACATCACTCAATACTCATATCACTCGACATATCACAGGCATTTGATAGAGTATGGCACCAGGCACTAATATACAAACTAAAGAAAATCGGCACTCCACAGTACATCACCTCAATAATCCAAAGCTACTTATCCAACAGAACCTTTGCAGTAACAATTAACAATCATCACTCAAACCCCAGGTTAATCAAAGCAGGATTACCACAAGGATCCCCCCTTTCACCCACACTGTTCAATCTGTATGTAGCAGACATCCCCAATCACCCAACAGTAAAAACAGCACAGTTTGCAGACGACACACTTATTTTCGCTTCCAATCCTCTTTAATCAGTGTTAAAAATAACATACAATTATATCTAAACCAAATTGACAGTTGGTCATCCAAATTAAAAATAAAATTAAACCTAACAAAACTGCAGCAAAAATTTTTTTCTTTAAGGCCATACACCCCACCAATCCCATTAACATTAAACAATGAGCCCATCCCATGGTACCCCCCATAAACCAATCAAATATTTAGGATTGCATATGGACACCAAACTGAACTGGAAACAACATATAGACACCAAAATAATACAAACTAAATGTAAACTGCATCAACTAAAAACACTAATTAATAGAAATAAATATCTCCCATACAAAACAGCAATAATACTATACAAAACAATAATTAGACCGACTCTTCTCTACGCCTGTCCAATATGGATCAATGCTGCAAAAAACAAACATCAACAAAATTCAAATAGTACAAAACCAATTTCTTCGTACCATCACTAATGCACCCTGGTTCATATCAAATCACCAATTACACAAGGAATTCAACCTCGATTCCATCATTCACCACATTACATACCTATCACATAACTTCTTCTCTAATATTCACCATATCCAAACCTTAAATTCATTCAACCTCTGTAAAAACCCCACTCATCCTACTCGCATCAAAAATAAATATCCATTCCACATGTTTTGCAAAATATTTTCAGACCTGTAATAAATTCAACGAGGTGCCATCATGGTTTCCTCAACCTTTGTATTAGTATTAAGTTAGGTTAAGTTTTAGTAATTAAGCCACCAATACATATGTATAGTGAAATAAACTGATCTATGTATACAATCAACCAAATAAATGAAGTATCTTGATTAGCTCCCTGCAATTAATAATCTAAACATAACACAATCTACATCCAGTGAATAATATCTTCCCGGAGCAAGCTGTGGACAATCATACAAGAAGTTTGTACCTGCCTTTAAAGATAAATCAACATTCTCTGCGAACGATGTATATTGAAAGTTCAACAGTGTATTAAGTAAATATTATATAAAATAAGCGGCATAACGTAAAACGTGCTTTATACGAATGTGCGGCATAAGATTTAAAAGAATGAAGGCATACGTTCTGTACACCACTAGAACTCAGATTGGATTGTTTGAACTGTCACTGTTGCAGTATCAGATACAAACCGCCCCAAATTTCTAGACTTAAATCCGACGTAGGGAAAGAGAGGATCGCCGGGAAATGACATTAATTAACTTGATATTAATTCCATGACTATTGGGAATACCATAGTGATAATACTCATTTTCTATAATTTGTATTAGTCAGAAGGTTATATATTATCTTCTTTTTCCTCTCTTTTTCAGTGTCTCTTCTTCCCTCTCTCTTTTTCGCTCTCTATCTTTATCCCTCTCACTCTTTTTACTCTCTCTCTCTCTGGTTTCCTCTCTTCATGTGTCCCTCTCTCTTGTGCCACCCCACTCTCTCTTGTTCCCGTTCTCGTTGTTCCCGCTCTCTCTTGTTCCCCCTCTGTTGATTCCTCTCTCTCTTGTTCCCTCCCCCTCTCCCTTCCCCTTTCCCCGCCTCCTCTCTCTCCTCTCTCAATCCCGCGCCCACTCGTGCCTCGGCCTCGCTCCGCGTCACACGGCAACCCCTGGTGACGATGAAGCCCAGGTGGAATGGCATTTAACTGAATCTTGTGCAGCGGCGCCATCTAATGGCGTTACAACAAAATCAAAAAATTAATAAGCATAAAATCCTTCTCAGCGAAAAAAAAACATGTAGATGTGCCAACTTTCATGCAGATCGGCGAAATGGTGACGGGAGTTCATCGATTTCGAGCCAAACCAAACATTTATTTTCACACTTACATACACACACACACACACTCACAACACACACAAGCACACATACACACACCGCACACACGCACACACACACACACACACGCGCGCGCGCACAACGCAACACAAACACAGCGCGCGCGCAACGCGCACACACACAAACACACATTACACACACGCGCCACACCGCGCGCCACACGCCACACGGCGCGCGCACGCAAAACACACCGCGCGCCCACGCACGAACACACGTTGAAAAAGAGATGATGCAGGTGGTCACGTGAAGATAGTAGTGCAAATGATTCATTTATTGCCCCAGAGTGCAATAAGCAAATTTAAAAAAAAACGCAAAAGCCAACTGATAAAATAAAATGTATTCGTGACATTTTGTTTGTACAAACTAGTAACACAAACATGTATGCTCTTATTGTAACAAAATCAATTTCACCAACTCTGTCAATTTTATAATTGAGTCCCATAATGGGATCCCATTTGTTCTATTCATCAAAAATGACTTACTTAAGATCATTTGTTTGGTTTGTGAGAAATAAACATATTATTTTGATTTTCAAATATTGTTTTTATTAGCTTAATAAATATTCTTAAATTATCATAACACTTAATTTCAAATATTTCCCAAGTTATGTTCACATTACAAACGGGATGTCGTATTCAAGTACCTGCCCCTTCCACATTTTGTGCATCGTGCCCCCCCGTTCCCGCGAGCGTCTCTGCGGGTCGCCCGCGTGGCCTGACGCAAGCGCAGCAGCATAGTGCGTCAGGAGCGTGGGCGACCGTCGTCTCACGTGCGTCCCTCTCCCTCGGTCCGATAACGCACGCCACCTTTTGATCCGAAGCGCCGCTGCGCCGCCTCGCGAAACGCGTTCGAACAATCTGGGCTGACGTAGGAACTCTCCTAGGGTACGAAGAATCGTCGTGAGTTAATGACTGGATTTCCTTTGTTCAAAGTGTGTAATCGTGATCTTTGCTAAGGGGGAAACAAGATTTTCATTCATTTTTGAGGGGACGCTCATATTACACATTTTTAAGAGGAATGATTGAGTTCTCCAAAGACACTTTCGTACGAGGTTGTACATTAGATTTAGAACGAGAATTCAGGGAATTTACAAGTGTATAACTTTTGGATCATTCTCAATACGTGAGGCGGCAGCCATGTTGATTTATCTCACCCCAGAGTTATTTTTACTTTGCAAGTACCAATTGTTTGAATGGCTATGGCTTTTTTCACATTCTACGACAAAGTTGCTTTTTCGTTACGCGTACCGCAAAGTAACCACATTCCGGTGAATAAACAGTGACAGTAAAAAGTTTCCATTTACGAGTACTGAAAAGAAAATTGCTAGAATATTCCAACAAAAATAAAATAAAATACCGGCCTGGATAGACGAGGACGCTAAGATTGAAGAGCCATAGTACCTCTGCCTCGGCCTCTGAGCCTCTACTCTGGGCGCTAGCCTGAAGGGTCGCGGGTTCGAATCCCGCCCGGGACATCCATGTTTGTGTAGTGTTCGTATACCATTCCGTTATCCCCAATGTTACTTACAGTGGTCGCTATATGAATTAGTAGTTAAAAAGCACTTAAGTAAAAATAAAAAATTAAAATGCTTATCCAAGAAGTAATATACAAGAAAAATATAAAGGGTAGCAAGGAAAAGTTCATATCGCCAAAATCGTTATGGTCTGTAAATTTGATCAAAGCTACATAAACACTTGTCTCTCATGAGATTCATCACCGGAGACACCGGGACGGTTGTTTCAAATCAATACGACCAAACTGCACAGTTCACAGCGGTGTCTTTCTGCACGAGACCCTCGAGCGTGATGACCGCTTTGAGTTAAATGCAGAGAGGGTCGTCGAAATCAAGGACTCCACAGCAAACAATCGCGTTTTCTGTGAACTGCGGTGCCGAGCAAGGCGGTGGTAAACTGGAAATGGTTACGAGGGAACTGCTGCGGCTTATCGCGCTAAAGAAATTGTGCGAAACTGGGACACCGAATGCATACAGGAAACTATAGGAGAAAGTCTTAGCTTGGAGAATGGTTTTTGAGACATCTTTGACAAGATTTATGAAAGTCATGGCGGATCTGTTCTAATACTATATTATTATTATATTACACGATATCGCTCATCCAAGGAGTTGACATAGCAACAGAAAATGGAATTTTATTAGAAGCAAATGAGTGAAAGGAAATCATTGGAACCAGTATTATTCTCCAATAACATTCATAAGACATGTGTCTTGGTCAAATGTTATTCCTTTCCAAGATCTTGCCCCATGGAAACTTTTATTTAGCAGTTTGTCACTTTCCAGTATACATTACGTATGTACGGTAGCAATATACGTAGTGAGGGAAGGTTATGTAATTCGCGGAAAATGATTTCGAGGATTCAACGAAAATTTACACGTTCCCTTATACGAAATAACGGGTTTGTTTTTTTCCTTTCTTGTTTCCCCGAAAACATCCGTCCGTCTGTCAGTCTAGTCTGTGAACAACACTAGCGTTCACCTAAACAATAAGTGCGATTTCCCTAAAAATGAATATTCTCCGGTCGATTATGATCCTACTCGAGGAACCGCGATTTTTTCCAAAACTTTCTTCCCCCAAAAATTTCGGGATACTTTAAATGAACCCTTCGGACAATTTCAAACTTTTCTCAAAAACGGAGCCAATTTTTTCTATAAATTTCTTGTCCAAGCATAGAGTAAAATACACTTACGAAGGTGACATGAGTCCGAGTTT
>JAHLJT010009436.1:254850505-254899699 GCA_031308135.1 Acheta domesticus | reverse complement strand
ACTGCATTATTCTATTAATGAAGTAGAAGTACATCGGGTTATCAAATTTGTCTGGGACTAGGCTGTACCGCCACAGAAAGAAAAAAAAAAAGATATTATTACTTTCTCGCTATGAAGTAGAGATAAAGTTGTGTAATGCTGTGCAAAAACAAGGAGAATTTTTAGCAGAAATACTCTTATTACAGAGCCCCAGTAACGAAGAAGAGGATAAAACCAGTTGTTTAATTTAGAAAAACAATCTCATTCACATGGTGTAGCCAGAATCCATGCTTTGTGGGATCTTGGTACAGAAAAATCGAATGAGAGCAAAACGACGGCAAAACGTTCGTTTGTTTTTTTCGTCTGTCCGTCCGTCTGTGAATAATGCTAGCGGCTAAACCGTTCAGCCGATGGTTTTCTCCAAAAATGATATTCCTCAATCGATCTGGCTAATGTCGCGGCTCCTTGAATTTGAAACCAATATTTTAATTTTGGGGGCTACTTTACATGAAATCTCTGGGATATTTTCCACATTTTCAAAAAAAACTGCTTCATCGTTTTTTATTAAATTGTTTCGTTGGATAGTGTGATGGGGCGTTTAAGAGTATGGTGCAGGTCTCCTTTTCGTTGAATACATTATTTATTTAAAAACTGCAAAAGTTCAAAAATTTTTCGGAGTCTTCCTACAACTAAAACACGCGCAACGTAAATACGTATGCAATCATAGCTTCTACTAAAACCTCTTTGAAACAATTAGAAGTACATATTAATACTTCACCTATTTAAACAATCTCTATCAAATCCTCTTCAATATGTAACTTACCTAGTCACAGAAAGATAATTTCTCTAAATTTTGAGTAAAATCTCGCAGTGTTTAACTTTATATATTTGGGATCAGTTCTTTAATTACATCCCTAACATGAAATCGATAACTTTAAACATACAAATGCTGTGACAGCATTCTTCCTCCAACTCTTTCCTCCCTCGCTTTCATTCCTGTCCTCTATGTGAGAAATCTTTCACTTAAATTGCGTACGTATTTTTCATTGAATGACCTCGTTCTAGTATGCACTAATTTAATAAAATTTTGAAAGTGGTTAGGCGGAAGAGCAGGCCAAATGGCCTGAGCCTTGCCACAAATAAAGACATTTATTTATTTAAAACATTAAAGATATAGATTTTTACTTTCCCACTATACACGGAGTGATATACATAGTATAGGGAAAGTTATGTAATGCTGCGCGAAAAAATGGCCAATTTTCGGCGGAAAAAAATTAATTGCCGGGCCGTGAAAACGAATAAGTGGATAAAACCAGTTGCTAAATTAAGAAAAAAATCCTCTATCTCGTGGTGTGGTCAAAATCCATGATTTGTTGCTTCTTTATACTTAAAAATCGATTGACGGCATTCCGTCCGTCTGTCCGTCTGTCCGTCTGTGGTCAACGCTAGCGCCTAGCGCAACGCTAGCGAGTTTTTTTTGTTTTTTTTTAATTATATAAATGTAAATTTTTTGAAAGATCTCTCACATCTTTAATATGCACATTATCCGCAATTTGTAAAGATGATTCTATTTGTGAGTGCAAGTGCTTCAAATAACTTCAAATTAAGTATTTTGAAAACTCAAAAATTTTCTGTGAAAATGAGCTTCAAATTTCGCATTTTACTTTCTCGCCTTACGAATTCCTTCGTAAGAAGAGAAAGTTATGTAATCGTGCGGCGGAAAACGGAGAATTTTCGCCAGAAAATCTCTTATAGCAGGGGTCTGGTGACAGAAAAGTGGATAAAATCTGTTGCTAAATTAAGAAAAAAAAATCCTCTATCTCGTGGTGTAGCCAAAATCCATTATTTGTTGCTTCTTCATACTTAAAAATCGATTGACGGCATTCCGTCCGTCTGTCCGTCTGTCCGTCTGTCCGTCTGTCCGTCTGTGGTCAACGCTAGCGCCTAAACCGTTCGGTCGATTTTCTTCAAAATTGATATTCCTCGATGGTTTTAACTCATCTCAAGGTCTCTTGAATTTGAAACCGATATCTTAGTATTTGAGGATACTTTACATGAAGCCCATTTTGAGATTTTATGAATTAAAAAAAAATTGCTCCAAATTTTTTGATTATATTTTGTTGTTGAATAGTGCGAAGAACGTTGAAGGGAATGACGTAGGCATCATTTTCGTTGATAGGCCCAATTTTTCGAAAATTGCAAAAAACTGTTTAAAAACGGCAAAATTGAAGATAGAGATTTTCGCCTCAGACAAAGTCGGTTGTACAAAATAAGCACTTCAAATAAGGTCATGTACCATTTTTTGGAAAAACGAATAGTTTTTGCGTAAATTGCGATTCAAATTTACAAAAAAAATTTATCTCAAAAACCGCTCCAAATTTTTCTTTAAATTTTCTGCACGTGTGTATGAAGGGAAGGTAAATATATAAATAAACTAGTGGTGCTATAGAATGGCACATACTTTCTCGCAGTAGTTATTTTCCAAATGCCGATCATCCGATAAATTATGTGGAGTAAACATTTCACCGCTGCCTTTCTTGGTCATGTTTTTTGAAAGACAAGTTTTTCGCATGTTGACAATTACCGGCATCGTAATGATAGAACTGATACAAGTACGTTTTGACTGAAATATTTGCAGTTGTCCTGCAAGTCTGTGTCGTAGCGCGGTTGGTTAATGCACCTTCGGGTTGAGCTCTTCAATACGGAAGGTACCGAGTTGGATCCCTCGAGGGGAATTTTAATTTGATGAATGTGATGTTGCAGGAAAAAAATATTGAAGAGTGTAGATACTTTATTGAAAATCATTTGAAGTACTTCTACTCACGAATAGATTCAATCTAGATAAATAGACAGGACTTGTCTGTGTGTTTTCCCTAACTGCGTTTTGTAAACAATTTTTCAACTCTGTTATTCGATTTTTGAAGCGTATGACATGTCAAATGACCAGTTGTCTAGTATATATCTGTATGAACCTATTTAAGTAAAATTATGAGCATTTCGGTCGGTTCTATTCTTTTATGGCTCTGTTCGACCGAGGTAGTGTTGGTGTTACGTAGTGGTATAAGTGCCGGTTCGTTGAATTTGAGTTTCGTTTGTCGGGTCTGGGTACCGAAATGGTTTGCTGGTATAGTACACTTTTGCTGGTTTATGGAGTAGTGGAATAGCAATAAGGACCGTATAGAAGCAGAGCGAGAAAGTATGTGCGTTGGAAGCACCACTAGTTTAGTAGTGCTAAAACGCCATTTTCTCTTAAACGGCACATAATTTTTAAAAGAAAATTGCCATTTACGGCTAGGTTTTTGTGTTCTTTAATATTCTAAAATTAATGTTTCTGTTCTACCAATAGGAACCGAAAAATTAAGAAAATGACAAAAAAATGTACTTTTGGCGATGATAGATGGTAGCTGGCAAGAAAGAGTATGTGGCAATTCCGAATAGCTAGCGAAGACCCAGGAAAATATAAAACTAATACGGGAAAGTCTGTGCCATTCTGTAGCACCACTAGTTCCCATAATAATATGTGTTCCTTAAAGACAGATTTTGAAATAAGGTCATATACAATTTTTCGAAATTTTGGGTACTTTTCGTGTAATTTTGCGTGAAAAAACGGGCGAGAAAGTATGTGCTGTTTTAGCACCAGAAGTTATATTAATAAACATTCAACGTATTATTCCAATGACGAATAGACGAGCAGCGTCTGCTGCTAGCGGCCTCTCTTTTGTGTTTACTGAGCGAGAGAAGGCAAACAAGGGGCAAGAGATCCGGACTGGAAGGCGTGGCGCGCGCCACACGAAGGTCGGCCGCAGCTGGGAGAGCTCCTGAGCGCCTGAGAGCGGCGACCTCCTTGGGTCTTCCCGGGGAGGTCCCTGGACGCTGCGCCGCGCGGTTTGCGCGAGTCACCCGGACTCTTTAACGGGCCCACGTGCGCCCGCCACCTGAGGAGAGGGTGGCCCGGTGAGTCAGGGGCCTGCGGCGGGGGTGGGGATGGGTGCAGTCGGTGACAAAGACCTTTGTGGGAGATGACAGCGGGCGGTCGCCTTGGGATTACGGCTACGTCAATGGATGAGGGTGGGAAAGGAATATGGGAGGTGTTGAGGATAAAAGGGCTTGTTCAGCGTTGTGGTGCGAGCGGTGGAGAGATGAAGGTCACGATGAGACTAGGTACAGGTTGTAAAGAGAACAAGTAACACTGGATCTTGCATGAAATAAGGATAAGAGATAGTGACCAGTCCAAGTACCTAGAAGTACCTAGTGACTAGATGTGGTTCACTGCTGTCCGGACAGTGACTAGATTTGGTTCATTATTGTTGGAGATTTCGTGACAAATTGGAATCAATTCATTCTTGTGGTCACGAAATATTATAGGAGAGCATATCAACTTTTTGACAGAACCACTAAACTGAGTGCACATACTAACGGATCTGCCAGCTATACCTTTTCCAAAGCAGTCTGATTAAACAAGATTTTATTGTTAAAATTTTAATGAATTTTGTAATGCAGTTAATTATTCTAAATATTGTATTCTTCATAATGTTTTTTTTATAAATATTACTAAGGGAAGGTAATTCAAGAAATGAAGACGAGAAGTTGTGAGATTTGTTCTCTAAGCTTCCATCTGTCTTAAAATTGCGGTTCAAAACTTGCCGCAATAAAACATTCACCCCAGAGTGAAGGTTGCACAACATTGGACATGTACGAGTGTTTGTAAGGAAGTGTATACGTGCATGTGAATGTGGGTAAAGTCAATGATAAGCGTGGTTCGCGCAGGAAGTAGAACATTACGCAGGCACAAGCGGAAGAGGCGAGCGGAACCAATAGTGACAGAGGAGTGACGGCTGAGAGATTACGGGCAATGAAAACTGTGAGTTTCATTAGAGTCGTCATTTCCGGTTATAAAAGCTTGTTATTACAGAAACGTGCATCTGTTGAACTAAAGAGAGAAGAAAAGCTGCGAGAACATGTGGCAACAAAGGATAATAGGAGGAAAGAGACAAATAGGGCACGGTTTGACACATTGTCTCAGCAACGGAAGAAAGAAAAGAAGCGAATTGCATGAGATGAAGAGAATGATATCCTTATCAATGTTTTACAGAGGGAAAACAAAATTTGACCGAATGAAAAAAACATATTTGTGGCTGTAAAACATATTTTTTGCCTGCTAGTAAAGCGCCAGTAGGCGACTGCGTAACACATTTAAGAATTACTTGTAAGAATTTTAGAGAACTATTCTAAACGGAAGTGAGCTTTGAATACCGCATGCATTGGGACGTGCGCCTTCTTTGAGAAGAAAGAATGCCTCTAACGGCACACGGCTTCCCACAAAAGAGGCGCATCACATGCGTCTTGACCATGCGCTTTCACGAAAGCACGAATTGTGTGTATCCGGTGTTGTGTGTGTAAGCAAAGACGCATTGCATCTGTCTAGACCCAGCGAAAGCATGTCTGTGTGGACATGAATTAAGATTGAATTCGAAGTTCTGTGAAAAGTAATACTATTCAAGTAAATAATTCGGAATTCATTCAATTACTAGAGCATGAGGTGAAATAATTCGGGGAGGAAATATTTTCAATTAAAATGTTGCAAATTGGTGCCTTACGCAAAATATAAATACATTACAATTTACAAAAAATATATACATTACAATTTACCGCAAAATGTAAAAATTGTTTCTCGATTCTGAATTATTTATTATCTTCTTTATTATTTATTTATAAAATGTTCAATACAAAAGAACCAAAATTAAATGTGTTGAATAATTTCATACATGAATAACCGATCATAATATTGTTATCTATTTAACAAAACAATATTAATCCTTACAGTATCAATATAAGCAGTAAGACTCTCCAACAGGATTTGCAATCAAAACGACAACATTATGAAGGTGCTTCTCCGTATTTCCCGCAGTTCACGCATCCAAAATAGTGGCAACACGCTAAAAACTTATTTAATATTAATAATAATAATAATAATAATAATAATAATAATTTTTATTATTATACAAACATAAATTTGCTTGACAAATTACTGGGTGTGCCTAATGAAGGGCGAGATAGCAAGGCAGAACGCGACAGAAGAGTGCACAGTGTAGCCATACGAAAAGTCTGAGAGATGTGAGGACGGGAGTAGCCGGGACAACAGACAACTTCCCAAGGGTCCGCAGGTACTCGGTCACGGGCGAGCTGAACACCGGCGCAGTTCTCAGAGAAAGATCAGCCTTATAAATAGCCGTGTCCTTCCGCCGCCTTTAAGCCTTCGGAAAAGTCGCCTCCGGGGTCACGGGAACCAGAAACACATTGCTCTTCTAAGCAGCGTATCGCTCAGGATTACGCGAGACAGATGCGAAGTCGTTGACCTTCCTCTTCGCGGCTTATAGGGTGTGAGAGGGAGAGGTCCTCATCCTCCCTTCCCATTGTTATGTCATTGGAGATGAATTTGGGAATGAACGAACTGGTTGCCTCCGGTTCCCGAAGAGTTCTGACTTACAAGAACGATGTTACTTTCTAGACGAAAGTCAAGGCACGGATCTTACGGCCTAGTATTCGGAGTAACGGGAAGAAATAATGCACAAAAATAAAGTCTTCTGGAACACCATTTCACAGTTATAGAGTTATTTTCAGCTTTTAACGAGGATAACTTTACCCTCTCAAAGACGAGTTGAGCTTCAGTGAGTTTCACTGTTTCACACGATGAAATAATAGGTCAGGGCTGGCATTAATAATAAACTGTTCTCAAGGCATTCATGAAAAGTGAGTGTTTCCGGCATATGTGCGCGTTTGTAGAATTTTTTAGTTGATTTCGCCGGGGTAGGTAAAATGGGGACCGGAAGGGGAATAAGAGTTAAGCCTATATGTAATTTGAGGACCGACCCAGAAAAAGGCGTATGTAAAATGGGGACCAAATAATCCCTTCATCTTATCTCGTGAAGCTTACTTCTTAATCCTATATGTAATTTGAGGACCAAACCATCTCAGGTAAGAAACGGATTGAGGAGGCAGGAAGTTCAGGTAGGCGCGTTAAGAGGGCCGCCGCCGCCGCGCTGCTGGCCAGCATTTCCTTGTTCCTTTCCCTTCACTTGCCCGGCAGAGATCCTTCGAGAGGTCCAGTGATGACAATAGTCTCATTTGCTTTTCGAGCTTTGAAGTAGCAACAGCATTTACGTTTTTTCAAAGATGGAAGTGAAACCTGGTGTTACGCAGAAATGGAAAGAACTGGTGACAGACGGATCTTTTGATGGCATTTGATAGATGATTTTTTTTACTTACATCCCACTTGTATCCTTGTATATTTACATTAGCGGCAATTTGTTCACATAATTACATTTATGAGTACATGTGCTTTAAATAATGCCAAGTAATTTTTCTCGAAAACTCAATGGTTTTCTATGAAAACTAGCTCAAATTCCGCATTTGCAGAAACGCTCAAACGGCATTTTCTCATAAAGGGCTCCAAATGTTTTCTTCAAACATTTCAGACGGACAGTGCAAATTGCACTCTTTGATATGACGTAAAGTTCATTTTATGGTATTTTTTTGTTTTTCAAAAATTAGACATGTATTTTTTAAGATTTCTAACACAGTTAATATGCACTTTTCCATCAATTTGTAAACACTGTTCTATTTATTGTTCTATTTATCGAAAACTCAAAGAAAATTTCAAATCAAGAACGAAGTTTTACTGTGTTTTAATGTTCTCAGAATAATATTTCCGTTCTACTATTAGTAAACCAAAAACTTAAGAAAATAAAAAAAAAGTACTTTGGGCGGCGATAATGGCAGCTGGCAGGAGTTTGTGGCAAGTCCATTGGCAGATCTGCTGATTTCGGAATAGCTAAGGACAGATATCCTGGTAAAAAAAGAGTGCAATCCAATCGTTTAAAAGCTGAGTTCACTTGAACTTCAGAAGTCTGGATTACATCAATAACGTATCCGACAGCTCGATTTGTTCGTGGGAACTGGTTTTGATCACATCTTTTGTGCCATTTTTCTTTGCTTTTAGGGCATTCTTAGAACATTTTAAAATAATTTTATTGATTTTTGGCGATGCTTCGGGTCATCAAAATCAGCTCCCTACTCATGATTATACCTTGACAAACGACAAGATTCAGTTATTAGCGAATTGAAAATAAAACACCAATTTCCAATTAGAACTATAACGATACCGATACCATTTATATTTTTATTGAAAATAATGTAATTGTTAGAATTAAAAACAAAACTTCTAACTTAAACTTCAACTTTATTCGTCTACATTTTAATCATTCTATTAAATAAAATATTTAATACTCACGTAGTCGAATATATACGTACACGCACAATACAATTTTTCAACAATGTTCAATAATTTAACAATCACTACAAGCACTTATGAGCACTAAAATCAGTTTGGAAACGCATACGTAGGCCTATATTCGCTTAAGTTAATGTGAATAGAATGATTGACGATTCATAAATTGAACTTTCTTAGAATTGTCGAAACTTCAGTCACGGACTTTCCTGAAGGGTCTTTTCCGTACTGTAATCTAATTTGCAGGTGTTATTATACAATATTGAACACTATGCTTTATATTAAAGGAGTCATTCTCGCTGAATATTAGCCATAAACCATCCACGCACAAAATAAAATACAGGGAATCCAAACAAGTCAGTACAGACTGTTGCCAGTCGCTACAATTAGCAGTATTTCATTATAATACACTAATTTAAAGAATTCGTCACAGAGTAAGTAATGGAAGATTCCCTGCTCATTTCAATGGGTGCGAATCGTAGGTGCGACAAAAATATGAGATGTTAAAACTTTTACAATATATTATTATTGTTATTAATATTATTATTATTCCCCTAAATCACGGCTAAATATGAATTGTTATTATTTATTATGAAATTTTGCTGCCTGGAGCCGGCCGCCCCTGCGGCCTCCACTATGCTACGCCAGTGGTCACCATTCACTTTTACCTGGAATGCCAGGTAGTCGGTCCTCAACTTACGTATACCCGATTTCGCAGACACAGTATGTTCTTCAAGGATGAAGCCCCTTTAAAATAAAATTATATTCTCTAGCTTCCTGTGCAAAATCACTCGATCACCACAACTCAACCCTTTAGAAGGAAAAGAAAACAAAACGAAAATTGATAATTATAAAACGGGATATTGGTCAATGTGAATAGAAACCATTTCATTTGCCAACGTTTCGGAATATATTATTCCTTTCTCATGGCTAAGAACGTAGAAACAAAACAGTTTACAATCAAAATAATCATAAACACTACAACAAACATAAATATTCACATAACTTCATCAAAAAATTAAAACCCGAACATGTTTCCTTCGAATATCTTCTGAATCGTTGCGGTTATCGAACGGGATTTTCACTAAAGCGAACGTACGCTAGGGCCACATAAGAAAATACGTTTTACCAATAGATTTTTAGAGAAATATTGACACAACGTAGATTTTTTAAATGAAACTGCGTATTTCATTAGTTCACGATAGCGAGCGTCAAGAGACGAGTTCATACACTCACATAATACATTATGTTATATAACAATACTTTTAAAAAATGTAGAGATTTTACGACAATGTCGACTTTCCATTCTGTCTCTACTATTCTTCTGTTCTTTCTATTCTGTGACTACTATTCTGTCAATACCGCGAGGAAACGCACTCCAAGGCCATTCTGTTGGGAAGCGTTGGGATAATTCCTTTGCAGTTTGCAGACAGCGTATTCACCCATGGCTACGATCTCAGCCTCTCTCTAAGTAAGCTGCGAGAAACTAATTTTACAATGAAATACTAAGAGATTTGTGCAAACCGTCAAGTTTTTAATCCTTAACAAAGCAGTAAATAGTAAATATGGGGATTTGATCTGAAATAATATGCGCATGTACAGTAACAAACAAAACATTTACTTTCTTAAAGACTGAAAACCGCTAAAGGTGCAAAAAAAAACTCGAGTAAATAAAAATAAAAAAAAATTCAAAAGCACAGAAACAAAAGGCAACTTAACAATTCTAAAAGAAACACCAGGAACTTTACAAGTGACTTCAAATGTCTATTGCCTCTGTTAAATTGATAGTCGTAGTTTAATAAATTAAAGTTGTATTAAAAGCATATGTTCAGCATGTGCGCCACCAAACGTATGATATCAGTGTGATACCGAGCGTGCAGAGACGAGTTCATATCAATATTGCCCTGTGTTGCAAAACACTTTTAAAGAAATGTGGAGGTTTGACGACTCATGCCGACTGTAATATTCAGTCATCGTGAAGGTTGAAACACGCTGCAAGGCCATTGTGTTCCGTTTCGCTGATCCTGCGAAGCATAAAAGTGAGCGATGCACCGATGGATTGTAGGAGACGTGTGAAGTAAAATATTTCGAGATTTAAGTACAACATTGAATTCTTATCCTTTAATGAAGGAGGAGAACCGTGTAATACGCTACGAAATAATAAAACTCATGTGCAATAAGAATCGGCCGACCTGGATGGCCGAGGTGGCTAGAGCGTGTGCCGACACAGTGCCTCGGTCTGAAGGGTCGGAGGTTCGAGTCCCGCCGTGGGCATGGTTGTTTGTCCCTTGTGATTCATGTTCGAATGTTATCGCGGAAGGGCTTGCGAGACTGCTGACCATAGACCAAGGGCTCGCACGTGTGTCGAGTGTGAAGGTTAATATGTCCCATGAGGGACATAGAGAGTACCCGTGCGGATAGTCGAATTCGGCATCTCCTGAAGCTGAAAAAAACTAGTGGTGCTACAGAATGGCACAGACTTTCCCGTGTTAGTTTTTTATTTCCTTGGGTCTTCGCTAGCTATTCGGAATTGCCACATACTCTTTCTTGCCAGCTACCAACTATCACCGCCAAAAGTACATTTTTTGGTCATTTTCTTAATTTTTCGGTTTCCTATTGGTAGAACGAAAATATTAATTTTAGAATATTAAACAACACAAAACCTAGCCGTAAATGGCAATTTTCTTTTAAAAATTATGTGCCGTTTAAGAGAAAATGGCGTTTTAGCACTACTAGAAATGCGAAATTCGAAGCTCATTTACACAGAAAATTTTTGAGTTTTCAAAACACTTTATTTGAAGTTATTTGAAGCAATTACACTGACAAATATAATAATCTTTACAAATGGCGAATTGTGTGTGTATTAAAGATGTGAGAGATCTTTAAAAAAAAGTCTATTTATATAATTTTTGAAAAAACAAAAATAACTCGAAATAAACTTTACGTCATATTAAAGAGTGTAATTATCACTATCCGTTACAAAATTTTCAAGAAAAAAAATGCAGCCATATATGAGAAAATAGCGTTTGAGCGTTTCTGAAAATGCCGAAATTTGAGCTACTTTTCACAGAGAACGGTTGTTTTCGAGAAACATTACTTGACATTATTTAAAGCATGTATACTCATAAATATAATAATGTGAAAAAATCGCCGATAATATAAATATTAACGACGTGAGAGACAAGTAAAAAAATTTACATTTTGGTAATTTTTGAAAAAAAACCAACCTATAGACCAATATGGCTTTCATGTCATCTGATAGAGTACATTTACCACTATCCCTACCAAAAGTTTAAAGAAAAAATTTGGAGCCGTTTTTGAGAAAATCTTGTTTTTGTAATTTTTTAAAATTGCACATATTGCACGCAATATTGCACGAAGACTACTAAATTTTGAAAACCATTTACGTAACCTTTATGAAAGAACTCAATTTGTAGAACAAATTTTATTTGAAGAAAAAATCTCTATCTTCAATTTTGTAGTTGGAGAAAGACGCCGAATAAAATTCAAACTTTCACAATTTTCGAAAATTCAGAGTTATCCGTGAAAATCGGACCTATGCCATGTTAATAAGTATATTTTACTCTATTCATACAAGAAATTTAAAGAAAAAATTGGAGCAGTTTTTGAGAAAATTTTGAAAATCCCCGGAGGGCTTCATATAAAGTACCCCCAAATTTTAAAGAATCTTTTTCAAAATCTGAAAGCATTGTCTAGAACCAGATTGACCGAGGAATATTTATTTTGGAAACAATCGTACGTATGGTTTAGGCGCTAGCAGTGTTCACAGACGGGCAGACAAACAGACGGACGTTTTCCTTTCACTTGGTTTTTCGATATCAAGGACCTAGAAAACAGGGTTTGTGTCTACATCACGTGTTAGGGGATTTTTTTTCTTAATTTAGCAACTGGTTTTATCCATTTATTTGTTTTCACGGCCCGGCAATTAATTTTTTTCCGCCGAAAATTGGCCATTTTTTCGCGCAGCATTACATAACTTCCTATATGCTACGCGTATCACTCCGTGTATACGTACGTATACGGGAAAGCAAAAAGGGCAGTGAAAATCGTAGCAGCCCAGTGACAACGCGTCTTGGCGTCGCATTTTCCCCGTCTGAGGCCCAAAAGCAAAGGAAAGGAATGGCGCCGCAACGCGTGTCACCTGCGTTTCGTCGCAGCGGTTGCGGATGTCGTGCGTCGTCAATACTCTACTTTTCTCAAAAATATTTTGAAACGTTGGATAAAATACATATTGTTGGTAACAGCCTTATTGTACAGTCCATAATTTGCTCGAAAAAACATTAATTTTAAGTTAAAAATCAATACTAATGAAAATATATTACTAGATAATTGAATAATTCCAATTAAGTAAAATGTAACTTTGTACACTGAGACGAAACGGCCTTGATTTCGAGATTCACCAGCACATTTAGTCGCTCGGGAACTAACCGCTAGGAAGATTTCCAAGATCTGATGAACTCCAAAATCAAGGCCGTTTCGTCTAGATGTACAAGTTACATTTTATTTGACTGGAATTATTCAATTATCTTGTAATATATTTCTCATTAGTATTAATTTTCCACTTAAAATTAACAATTTTCGAGCAAATTATGGACTGTACAAACAAGACTGTTAGCAACTGTATGAACTCGTCGCTTCACCCCCTTAAAAATCAAAGCTGTGTCCAGATCTCTACACTAAAAAACATTGTAGGATTTTATAATATAGTTTCTTATAGTTCCCTCGCATAGAATCGTTTTAGTGAAAATCTCAACTCAATATCTGGTATGGTTCGGGAGAAATTAGTGGGGAAACATCTTGTTGCTATGTAAGCCACCCACTTTTCGGAGCTCTTCTTCTCGCCTTATTAAATTCCTTTCTTTCGCCTTACAAGAATGTAACTTTTGAACGGTTAAAGCTATTGCAATGCAGTTTTCATCGAAGTGCATGAGGAAATGAGGCTAATTGATATGTGTATTCATTTCTACTTTAGCACTTGTATTTTACGAGATATTTGATGTAACTTTGATTTTTCAAATGAAACTATACAATTTTTTTCAATCTATCATAAAGAGAGTAAAAAGAGAAATCCAATGATATACCTACTGTCATATGTTAGATAAGATTTTTCTGAGTAATTTTGATTTTTTGCGTCTAGTGTTTAACGGATATTTTTCAATGAAACAGTCCGCCAAACAAGGTCACGCAGCGCTCCACCAGCAAACGCGCACTCGCGGAAGGGAAGGGATCTTAATATTTGATATCTGTAAACTATTAAATAAAAATAAGGTGAATTGTGCAATTGTATTGTATTTTATTGATAAAATATAATTTTTCAAAGAAGTCGCGGGTCGCACGAAAAGTTCTGGCGGGCCGCTTGTTGGAAATGTTATACAGAATTAAACGTATAAGAGACATAAGCAATATTGTAGAACGCAGCACTTGCCTCCAAAACCTTTCAACGAACACGTTGCGTAAGATTTCACACGCCGCGTTCGCTTCTAATAGCCATCAGGTCACGGCAAAAGGTCTTGGGAACGTCTGGACCACATTCGGAACAGGCGATTGCATCAGACTCCGAGGCGCAAGGAGCTCTCGAGCGTTCCAGGAATTGCTGGCGGAATCGGCAGCGGCAGCGGAGACGCGAGCAGGGAATGTAGTGACAATAATGGCGCGGTGTTGCACATATGGTGCATTTGAAGATGCAAATAATGGCAATGTTAGGATTAGGTGATGGCAGTTCCTAGCTTTATAGCCTGAAAAGACAAAAGATCTTGAACAGACGAATGATGGATTGGCGTTTATGATATATCAATGACGATTGAGCATTGACAAAATAGTAGACAGGAGAAACTTGAGACCCCCCGGAAAACCTGCCGCTAACCCGCTTTATCCCCAACAAATTCCTGATGGTTCAATTGGAATTTGAAGGCGAACAATGTGGCCACTACACCACGGGTCGTCTTCAAAAGGTCAGGGGTGACTAGAGGACTCCCCAGCCTAGATTGTAGGTGACTGCACCCACGTTAGTGGCAATGACCGCAGCGATGACGTTGCTTGAGGTTGCAGTGACCGCAGAGACGTCGGCACCGGTGGACAGTGAGTGGAAGGGAGGCGCAGGAACTAGCTGTGACGGCGACAATATCACAAACGTCGTGTGTCAGTGATTTACTGTAACCTTATGACTGTAGGCGTGCATAGTCTAAGGCAAGAGTCCACATTTGTGGACCCCTTTTTTCTAGGAAAGACTTGTTTTTACAAAAATGACTTTGTACATACTTTACTAGTAAATAAATAAAACCCGCTATATAGATAATTCAATTTAAATATAAATGATACAATTATTAAATAAAATTGATTTAATGCTGAACCTTTTTCAGTGTAGTCAGTGGCCTTGAAGAACCTCTTCCACATACTCGTGCGATTTTCCCAAATCGTCAGGTTAAAGAAAGGAAAATCGAAAATTGAACAAATTTACGGAAATAAAATGTTTTATTTCGTGAGGCATCGAGGCCATTTTCAAAATTCTTAAGGTGACCCCCTTCCACCTCCCTCCGCGCACGCCTGCGATAATGACAGTGTTGGCGGAAGTGGCCGCGAAGCGGGGACGGTAGTTGTAATGGCAGCGAAGAACACGGTAACAGGTGGAGTTGAGGTGATGGGCGAAACAAAACAGACTTGAGGCTTTGGTGGCAGCGACAGAGGCAAGGGCAACGACAACAGCACCGGAGACAACGTCCAGAGAAGTGATGGTGGTCTTGGTGACAGCGACGTTACAGTCCCAGCACGGTGGCTGCGACAACGGCGAAGGCGGCGGGAGCCAGGGATGGATTCAACCGATCATTTGGGGGTGGGGCACGGCCCTCCATTGTAGGTTTTTGTTAAATAATAATCCTATTTTTATTACATTTTATTTATGTACTGTAGATTTGATAGTATACAATATTGTTTAAAAAATTACATATTTCGAACATAAATATTTCAATCCATTTTGCCAATAAATAATGGAAGGTAAACGAAAAGTCTACACCTTTTTGATGCGGTCATGGCCCGCATGCCCATGCACCAGCAATGCTACCGCCACTGGCGAATGGAGAGGGGATGGCCCCATGCCCCCCCTCCCCTAGATCCGCCAGTGGCGGTAGCATTGCTGGTGCGGAAACGGTGGCGGCGGTCGCGGCGCCTGTGATGGCATCGGTGCCAGTGGACGGTGGTGGCGGCAGAGGGGCCAGGAGAGACAGGGCGGACGAACCGAGGGAGGAGGCGGCGGCGGCGGCGGCTCCGGCGCTGTCTTCGCGTCAGAGTCAGTGACCACGGTGCCTACGTGACCATCTCGCCCGCCGCCCCCGCCGCCAAACGAATCGGATCGATTCCTCGCTCGCCCGCCGGTCGTCACTGGCTCACGCTGGGCCGCATCCGCGTTCACGTGGGGCAAAGAGCAATGCTCTCATTACAAGGCACACATTAATTTGTATGGTAATGAGCTCGTGAATTGTGAACTACATTGCTGTCAAGAATGATACGAAGATGGCGGTTAAGAACGGCTAACGTTCAATCGAATCCACTCTCAAGTGCGACACGCTGCCATCCCGGTGAGATTATCTGCGGGTTCCTTTTCCGAGTTTATGATAATGGTGTAAACAAATTTCTTAAAAAGAATAAATCAACTTATTTACGCTTCTTGATTCCCAGGAAGAACGCTTTTTTTAAAATATGGAGTTCAAAAAGAGTATCACTGTATATTTATCAATACCTTTTATATAAATTAAATATTATCTAATATATTAATAAATTGTTGATTCTGTTAGTTCAAATAAGTTATAAATTGAACTAATGGTATTAATCTATTAATTTCATGGTACCATATGGATGCAAATAAAGTTACTTTTTTTAAGGAAAATAATGAATAAAATAAACATTTAACACATTTTTCTTTTTAAATGCCCTATTAGATAAGAAGGACGATTGTGTTGAGACGACTGAACCTTCGTAAAGTGGGTGAACTAGATCCTGAATTATCTTTCACATTAGATATGATAATTCAATCCGAATAGGAGTGTCGAGGTCAAGTACCTTTTTTGTAAAAAATTATCTTTAAGGTCACTTTTAATGACTTATACACTTCAATCCTAAATTAAAGGAGAAAATTGCTCCCTTTCCGATACGACGAATCATTTTATAAGTGATTTTTAAATTAGAGATAATTTCCGAGCGTGTAATATGAAACTGGAAAAACTTTGTACATGAAGGAATAGAATTCAATCATAGTATTTATTGTTTTAATTAAATTTTTATTAAAAATATTTTATTTAATTTTAATTAATGTTTTCATTAAATTTTTATTCTAATTAACATTAAATACTACGATTGAATTCAATTTCTGTTCAGGAATTTATGACAACTTGCTTTTTCGGTTTAATGATCAATATCAAAATTAATTCCTCCTTCATTGTCCCTCCCCCTCCTTAACGGTTGAAGATGTACTTGGCTGATGGCCGTTCTGTGTTCATGATAGACAGATGGCCTGCAGCAGCGACATTTTTACGTAAGCATAGTTTTGTATCTTTTGTTTAAATTTGTATATAACATAAATATTTTAGATCTAAGAAATTGATTCCAACCATTTTTTGAAAAGGTAAGGTTACTTACATAAATATGTAATATAATAATTTCATAATAGATGTTTGGTTAAAATTGTACACAAAGCAAATAATTTAGATTTAACAATACCATTCTAACCATTTTTTAAGAAAAGATGTCTGATGATGGCTATTATGTTATAGCCGAAACGTCACAACAGTTACACGAATGAATAAAAAATGGAATGTCTATAATTTAAATGGAACTGTTTATCTCTATATAAAAATATTACGTAGCATTTGTTACCGATTCAATGGCGTTTTTCGTAGCGCAACAAACATTAGCACTTAAAACACAGAATAAAAACGAAAAAATGAACGGGCAAATATTGAAAATCTCATCGTTTACAAAATTTTTCTTTCAAAATATATTACTTTGACGTAGCATTTACTCTTTAAAGAGAACTACCAGTGGCACATTGTGTCTAGTTAAGGAATTTCGGAGCAAATAATTCTATTGAGAAAAATCATACAATTCAAATGAAAGCGGTTCTTTTGCGTGGCCAGAAGATATAACTTTTTGTCAAGTGAATTGAGAAAGAAACACTATGTGGCCTCAATTACTATTTTCGTATATGTATCCCTGCATATTCTTATGTATCCCTGCATATATTTTTGATTATGTATCCCTGCATATTCTTATACTCTTTCGCTCTTGAGAAAGGAACATTATATTGATGATGATGATGATGATTATAACGATAAAGATGATATTTTATTCAACAATGATAGCACCTTTGTAAGGAAAAATTGAAAAATGGAAAAATATCATGAAAACTACTATGAGCCTGCTTTGCTCCATCGTTTTCTCTACTGTGAGGGATCGGCATTCCAAGAGCGGACACAGTTGCTTTGCGAGCACATCGCCAAGAGACGCGCACAAAAGTACATCGGTGGACAGCGATCGTTGCTCTCTTCAGATTTCCCTTTTTAAAATAAATTTAGCACAGCGACTTGCCATCTGTGCTTAACTTTAATGCAGGTTTACCAGTAAGTATCAGACCTTCGGTTCCACAAATCTCCCTGAAGCGTTTGTCTCACTGAAGAGGCCGCGCGGCCCAATGCGAGAGGGGCGACTCGTCTGCGCTGGGGTCACGGCCGCCGGAGCGGCGTCTCGTCGCCCGCGGGCGCGACTTCAACCGCCTCCGCCGCCCCCGCCGCCATCAACGCCACCACAGCCGCCACCGCCTCCACTGCCTCCGCCACCGCCGCCACCGCCACCGCCACAACCACCTCCGCCACTTCCGCCGCCAACGCCACCGCCACAACCGCCTCCGCCATCATCGCCGCCACCAACACCTCCGCCAACACCGCCGCCTCCACCACCGCCTCCACCACTGCTGCCACCGCCGCCACCGCCACCACCGCCACCACCGCCGGCGGCGGCGCGTCGTCGCTTACAGAAGAGCTCTCGCGGAGAGCAGCTGGGAATCCAACGGAGGCGGCAAGATCACAGGAGTTGTAGGCAACAAGAGCGAAGGAGCCAATCGAGGAGCAGACTGATGAGTTGCAACGAGAGGGTGGAAGGCGAGCAAGAGATATGAGAATTGAGTGGAAAAGAGAAAGTTCGTAGAAGGAAAAGGAGAAGGAAAATGAGGGAATAGAGACAGGAATAAAGAAATGAGAAAGGCGATGAGAGAGCGTGGATGAAACATGCGTTTTGAAGGATAATGAAAATATCCAAGAAATAAACAAAGAAAGAGGATGAGAGGAACAGACGTTTGCGAAGGAAAAGAAAAAGGAGAAAAATAAAACACCAAATAGAGCTACTTGGCTATAAACTGCTTCTCTGTAGTAACCAAAATTCTGCCAGGATTTAATGAAAGAAAGAACAGAAATAACTGGTGAGACCAAAGTATTAAATGGGGCATGTACAAAGGAAATACTAAAATCCCAGTTTTAAATATTCTGTAATCCTAGAATTGATCCAGATGATGAAATATCCTTTAAAAAGAAGTTGACAAGATGATAAGATAAAAGATGCCTCCTACAAGTTGAAAAATGTGTGTCGGAATGATGCTGTCAAGGTAATTGAATGAATATAATTCACAGAACATTGTATATAAAACAAATAAAAATGCTTGAAAAATAAAGTTTTACTACAGTGATATGCGATCCACAAAACTGAAAAAGGCTCTTTGATAGAAGGAAGATTGGAAGAAGGCTCTTTGATAGATTGAAGGAACATTTTTAAAGAATACGTTTGACATACAGAGAGGACCTAGGCGCTCGAAAGGAAGCAACTGCTTTTAATCGAGTATTTCCATTAACGTATTTTTTACGGACGTCATTTCGTAAATAATGCAGTTTGGCAACATCGCCAACTGAAATATGCGACGGAAATGACTTTTGCGTCACTTGTAGTTCAAAGTTTCAGGGTGAAGCACGTATATCATTTCCATATCATACTCCATTTTCATTTCCCGTATACATACGTATATACGGAGTAATATACGTAGTATAGGGAAAGTTATGTAATGCTGCGCGAAAAAAACGGCGAATTTTCTGTAGGAAAAAAATTCATTGCCGAATCCTCATAACGAAAATGTGGATAAAACCAGTTTCTAAATTAAGAAAAAAATCACATAACACGTGGTGTAGCCAGAATCCCTGTATTGTCGGATCCTTGATACCGAAAAACAAATTGAAAGCAAAACGTCCCGTCTGTCCGTCTGTGAACACCACTAGCGCCTAAACCATGCGTAGGATTTTTTCCAAATTGAAGAAACCCCTGTCGATCTCGTTCCAGTCAAAGCTTTGAGATTTTGAAAAACTTTCTTCAAAATTTGGGGATACTTTACATGAAGCCCCACGAACATTTTCGAAATTTTTCTCAGAAACAGCTCCAAATGTTATCTTTGAATTTCTTGTATGAATAGAGCAAATACACTTATTAGAGCCTAGGTGCAATTTTCGCTGTTAACTCTTAATTTCCAAAATTGCAAAAGTTTGAATTGTTTTTCGCATCTTTCTCCAACTACAAAATTGAAGATAGAGATTTTCCTTCAAAAAAATTGTTCTCCAAAGTGAGTTCTTTCTTTAAGGTCGTGTAATAGTTTTCGCACATACTGCGTGCAATATGTGCCATTTAAAAAAATTTCAAAAACAAGATGCTCTCAAATATGGCTCAAAAAGTTTTCTTTAAACTTTTGGTAGGGATAGTATTAAATGTACTACATGATATGACATAAACGCCATATTCCTCTATTCTTTAGTTCTTTTAAAAAATTACATAAATATTTTTGACTTGTATCTCAGGTCGTTAATATTTACACTAGCAGCGACTTGTTCTCATTATTATATTAACGAATACATGTGCTTTAAATAATGCCATGCAAGGTTTCTCAAGAACTTAACCGTTTTCTTTAAAAAGTAGCTCAAAATTCTGCATTTTTAGAAACGCTCAAATGCCATTTTCTTATTAATGGCTCCAAATTTTTCTTCGAACTTTTCGAACGGCTAGTACTAATTGCTCTCTTTAATATGTCGTAAAGTTCATTTTAGGGTATTTTTTATTTTTTCAAAAATTACATAAATGTTTTTTTTTGTAATTATCTCTCACACCGTTAATATGCACATTCCTCACAATTTGTAAACACTATTGTATTTGTGAGTTTAAGTGTTTAAATGATTTTAAATGTTTTCGAAAACACAAAAGATTCCTGTGAAAAAGAGCGTCAAATTTCACCTTTACAGTAGCTCTGAAACTCCATTCTCTTAAAAACGGCTCCAAATTTGTCAAAGAAAATTGCGACTTAAAACTTTAACTTAGGACGAGGTTCCACTGTTCTTTAATATTCTTAAAATAATATTTCCGTTCTACTATTATGAAGCTGAAAAATGAAGAAAGTGTTTTAAAAAAAGTAATTTGGGTGGCGATAGATGGCAGCTGGCAAGAGTATATGGCAAGTCCGAATAGCTAGCCGAGACCAAAAGAAATAGAAAACTAGTACGGAAATGTCTGTGCCATTCTGTTACACCACTAGGTATTATTTCCTATTCTGGAAAAGTATATAACCGAATACATTTGTCTTAGTCTGCAAAGTTTTTATCAGAACCGTTTCAGCAAAACAGTGTTCTTTCTTTTGCTATTTGTTGTATTATTGTATCATTTCTTGTATATTTGTTAGGGTGAACGTCATTGCGAATTGATCAAGAGGGATTCTATACTGACCGTTTTTAAAGAATGCCTGTTTTCCATTTTTACCTCTTATGTAATCCATTTTTTCGACGCAAAGCTTTGCCACTTCCTTGACTTGACACCTATAATTTCTTGACGCCTATGTTTTCACAAATGACGTCGTGTGTTTGAAACTACTTTCTTAAGGCTACGATTTTTTCAATCGACCTCATTTGGTTGTCACGTTACCCTGAAAAGGATCTACCCGGGTAGGTCGGTAAAAACCATTCCCAAGCAACATAAGGAAAACCATTTTGAACAGTGTGTCTGACTTAATTATTATTATACAACAGTATAAATATTGCGGATTCTGAGCATTGTCCAGAGATCAAAATGGCGTACGCTTCATAAAGGTTTCGCGGTCCATACAGTACCTTATGGTGTGGCACTGAAGTATTTTAACATATTGTTTTCGAAAAATATATTTTGGAATTTAAAAAAGGAATTTCTAAAAACGTTATATCTTTGAAAATATATCACAAGTATACAATTTTGTTTCTCATGTAGTTTATTTTTTCCAGTTTTTTTAAGTCGAATAATATATTTCCTCAAATCATATTTTATTCAGTAAAACAGTTTTTGGTAAAATCAAATTTTGAAAGGTCATTTCGGTTTGACAGCAGCATTGGCATGAAAGTGACAATGTTGAAAGTGGGGGATCAAATGACAATAAGTATCTTAATGAAAAATGTGTCCATAAGATTCACAGAGGATATTTTTCTTGATCGGAAAATGATAAAAATGGGAAAAAGCAAAAAGAACGAAAAACTTTATAAAAATTCCTTGCTTTTGCTATAGCAAAATAAGAAAGGACCAAAAACTACACAGCAGAGGTCATGACTGCTACCAGTATTGTCGCGATGGCATACGAACGAGGTCACTATGAATTGATATCGATGAAGGGCAATTCAGCCATTTTTGTTAAATTAAAAATTGTTTGTAGTTCGACATTAGCAATGATAACAATCCCGAAAGTGTTAAGGTGAACCCACAGTGATTTTTCAAGTATTGCTCCTGTACCGACAATCTCTCTGAATCCCAACTCAGACCCCGTCTCGCCAAACCGGCATACGCTTAAATCTTGTGGACTCTACATTACGCGAGACTAACTAAGAAAAAGAAACTCCTGGTGATGTTTTATCTCGCCGATCGGTGGGACCAGATAGTAGAGTACCGTGCCAACCCTCTGCCCTCAGTACCTCTTCCATCAGTTCCTTATATGTATCAAACCGTATTCTCCAACACAGACGTACGTATTTGGACGTAACCGTAGAGGGCAACTTGAGGAATCAGCATATTTTAGAACAGATGGTGCCCTTAACTCTTGAATTAAAAACTTACTTTTTATGTGTACAGACGTAACTCTTGCTGATTCCAAACTGTTCCCGAAAACTTAATATTTTTTATGAAAACAAACGTTCGCCAAAATTCAGAGGGAAATAACTAAGATATTGCTTTATGATCCTTTAAGTATTTATAAACCTTGAGTAACTATCCGCAATAATTGGTTTGAAACCTATAAAAGTCGTTCCATTTAATGGTTCTTCGAGTAGTTCTATAGTTTTCTCGTGACAGATGTCTGCACTTGAGAGGCATTGAAACGAACATTTTTAATGACACGGATTCTCTTTTCTTCGCGTAATAGGTAAGAAATAAAACTCCTTTATGAATAGCATTCAAGGTTGCCTGTTATCGTGAGGTCCCGAATACTTGTAAGTTTTTAGTTATCGGACTGTCCTTTATTTTATCTCTGAAATTCGAGGGAAATTCTTATGAATGGTTTTTACACAGAAGATACGACTAGTTTTGTTTTTTTTAACTCGCGACCATCGTTATACAGCAGACCTGCACAACGCCTGCTCCCGCGGGCATTCTGCACTTGCGATCCGATCGTCTGCCCGTGGCAGCGCCGAAAGTGCAAGTAGAGGGGAGTAGGAAGTTTTGCGGGAAGGGAAGAAGTCTGACGTAGCACGAGGCGGCGCGTAGATTGAATGCCTGGGCGTCTAATAATGATCCATGCTTCAAAATTAAATGCCCATTTGTTTAAATGGATTATGTCTAGTATTTCATGTTACCAGGGTCATAATTCACTGTTTACGTTCTGTGCTCTACTGTATATCCACCTTTGTGTTCCACCACTGTATGTATTTTCATTTTCTAATATTTTAAAGAAAATAACATGTTCATTGTGACCCTTAAACAATATTTTAAAGCAGTAGCTTTTTTAAAAAAAATATTTAATTCTAACTAACAAAAAATACAATTTAATAATTTATTGTTCACCAGGAATGTTATAATCTCCAAATCTGAAAATGAAGAAAATCATGAGAGCTATCTCTTACATCAAGATTGACATATAAATGGATAATGTGGCAATTCCAAGAAGAGTAATGTTTAACAGCACATATATTTGTGACCATTTTCCCCCATTATAAAACTGAATAAAAGAGATCAATGAGCAAACCTCTGTAACGATATGTTACGTGCAATCACAAGATAATCGTGGGTATTGTTAAATAGAATGCAAAGGGCTTAATATTTTTTTACGATGTTTTAAACGACTCTGAACTCTTGTCAGAAATTAATCATGATTTTTTCCAGGATAAAATGTTTTTGATTTAATAGAACTGTCTTATTTTACTAACCACAGTTAATGAAAAAAATGTTTATTGCTCTCACCATCAAACAAAAACAATTCAGTATCATAATTTTGTGTTTAGTAAAACACTAAATTTGTTATTATCTCGTAGCAAAGCGAATTACATTATCAGCCCTACAAGTAAATGGTGTCCAAATCTAATATGTATAATTCGTATGTATTATGTATTTGGTATATATGTATATTTGGTGTCTAAATATAATATGTATAATTCGTGGTAGTTTAGTATTTCTCACTGTGATATATCGACAATAAACATTTACAATATCATACGAAAGGCATTATTACTTGAACCGTATGTGACTCTCATGTTCTCGCCGACTGCTCTTTAAATTTACGCGCTATTGTTCGAAATCCGCATTCTAATTGGTGGTCCCCACTCCTAGAATAAGTCTCATCCCCACCCTTCATCGATTTTTGCATTTGCACCCGAGCTGCTCGCGCGCAGCTCCTGACGTCAGTGAAAGTGCAAAATGCTGTGCAGGTCTGTTATACAGTAATGGAGAAACCTGCGTCCGTCCGACACTCACAGTTAGACCCCTTCCGATCCACCAATTGAGGCAAAATGAGGTGTCATTTGTCGCGTCTCTGTCTCCTGGGAGGAGAGGGAGACTGATATTTTTTGTGGGCCCATCCATGAGGAGAATTCAAGGAGTTTCTCTAAAAATGACTCCGAGAGCAAAGAATGTTCCACAGTTTGTATGAATTAAGTGTGTGACCAGTATTTCATGTACCATGTAGCAGTATTAAACATTTGTAAAAGCTTTTTCACAGCTAAAAAGGTTTAAACAAGTTATTGAAAGTGAAGGAGTAAAAGGAACGAATATATAGAACAATGGATGGTGTGATGAAAACAAGCACGAATTCATACAATATTAAAAAACGAAAATATTCTAGAAAGTAAAGAGGTAAAAGTAAAATCTCAGTTCAGTGAAGCACATTGAAGTTCATTGTCCTTATGAACACAAACTTGGTCAATGAACACATTTGCACGTTCTGTTTGTGCGAAACGTTCGCAATCTCTCTTTTACGAAAGGTCGTTTGTATTTGCGCACTCTATAATGTCCCGCGGGATAACCGTGCAGCCTAGTACCAGAATATACGTAACACATATTTAGAAATAGTATGTGAATCCCAGATAGAACGCTGTGTTGCTAATTCAGTGAAATATCGCGCACATGGTTTCTCTCATTTTGACGATGTCTTGAGGAATTTCGTGAGCAATGGACACTCAACATTAGCATTTTATTGACAATAAAGTGCAATGACCCATATTCAAATATCTCAGGATCATCAATCTAGGAAATAAATTGTAATGATGGAAAATCACAAAACTACATTTATATTGACTTAATATTCATAGTAACAGCTTGAGACAAAGGAAACATTACATTCAGAATGCTTCCAGGAATTTTATTAATTTGGAATACTAAACGTTATATTAAAATGAATATATGATCCTTACGTCATCACTTAGTTAACAAATTACAACATTTCTCTTATCAGAGTCGATTTTCAGTAAATTCACACTTATATAATTATTATTTCATATAATTATTACATTCACTAGTGGAAACCTTTCAAAATTCGACTGTAGCTGGAAAGAAAACCACGGAAGTGAGAGTTTTGACAAGGGAAGAATTTTAAATATTTTCCCGACACATATTGCTTTTGTCCCAAACATAATGACCGATGTTTCAAGATAAATGAGAAATGCTTTCGGTTTCAGTATATTTGTTTAATTAATCCAAGCAGGGAATTTGCGCTTTTTCAGTGTACTTGAAACAGTGTGTCAGAAGCATTGTCTTCAATAAAATACGTAGGGAGCAAATGAACCGTAAACGGATCACAGACTGTGACTGTTCAGGTATATTGTAAGCAAAAATTCTGTAGCAAAGCTCCACACGGGCTCACATTCCCGTAATTTATAAGCAGAGACCTCATCATATTTTCTGTTGTACTGTGCATATTTGCACCAAAGTCTTAGCCTGTGTAACATTATTCTCACAAGATTGCCCACTCCTTGCGACCAGGGTGCATTCAGGACTCCTTCAGACCTCATGCACACGATCGTGTACGAAACTACGATTGCTTACAAAAGATCAATTGCAAATCCAAAAAAATGAAGGCAGATAAGCGTTCACTCTATTAATTTTAATTTTATATTAAAATTTAGTGTTTATACAGCAAATACGGTTAATAACAGCAAGTGATAACATATCCGGGCCCACAACCTTTCATGTAAAGCAAAAATAATGAAATATGGTTGTGTAGAAAGATTAAATTTATTTTTAAACGAAATCCATTAGTGTTTTAGATTTTATTTACATAATACCAGTGGCGGATCCAGGTGCACCCCCCCCCAAGGCCTAGAGTTTTCGTTTCTTCTATTTGGCAAAATGTAATTAAATATTTATTTATATTAGAATTATGTAATTATTTAAACAATAATTTTGTGTAGTGTTGTATAGACACTACAAAAATAATGTTCAATATAATAAATGTTTATTATTTAACAAAAATCTATGATGACCCCTCCAAAACTATGAAAAACAGAAAGTCGCAAGGACCAGATGCCATTTCAACTGATATAATTAAACTCGGAGGAGAGGCAATTTTACTGTATTTAACCAGATTATTTCATGTTTCAATCAACAATTCAAGCGTGCCTGATGATTGGAAGCTAGCTACTGTTGTTCCGATTTTTAAGAGTGGGAACAGAACTGTTTTAGTCAATTATAGACCGGTTAGTCTTACGTCAGTTCTATGTAAATTAATGGAACATTTGATAACTAACTATATTAGACAAGAATGGGAGCAAAAAGAATGGCTTTCAGGGACAGCATGGTTTTAGGAATGGTTTCTCTTGCGAGAGTCAGGTAGTATCATTGTTTCAGGATATAGCAGATGAAGTTGATGATAGTGGGAGGGTGGACGCCGTAATAGTAGATTTTGCGAAGGCATTTGATGTTGTCCCACACGACAAACTGGTTCATAAATTACTGCAGTCAGGTACTGACACCAGAGTTGTGGCGTGGATTGATGAGCTTCTTCGAGATAGAAAACAGGAAGTCCGAGTTGGACAACAATTTTCAAACCTAGCAAAGATAACTTCAGGGATTCCTCAAGGAAGCGTTATTGGACCTCTCCTCTTTCTAACTTTTGTGAATGACCTGCCAGACAATTTATTATCAAAGGTAAGACTATTTGCAGATGACTGTATAATTTATCAAGTTATTGAATCAAAAGTAGACGAAGATATTTTGCAGGATGATCTAGATTACATTTGTAGGCGGAAAACAATAGCATGACAATAAATAGTTCGAAAAGCAAAACCATCACGTTTGGTAGGGGCCGCAAATATAGTGAAACTCAATACCGTTTAGGCAACGAAAATATTCCAAGAGTAGTAGGGAGTAATGGCCGTAGCTGCGACGGAAGTGGGGTTAAATGCAACCCGCACTACACAGGCCCACCCCTGTAAACACCCGGCGCCACGAGATAAACCCCTGTGACGTCACAAGGTCGCTGTGACGTCACAAGGCCGCCGAGATAGCCCCCTGTGCCGACACAAGGCGCCGCGCGCCCTGGCGGCGAAGCGTGGAAGCGCGCGTGTGCGCGCGCCCTGGCGGCGAAGCGTGGAAGGGCGCGTGTGCTGCGCCCTGGCGGCGAAGCGTGGAAGCGCGCGTGTGCTGCGCCCTGGCGGCGAAGGTTGGTAGCGCGCGTGCGGCGCGCTCTGTCGGCGAAGGTTGGTAGCGCGGAAGCAGCAGCGCAGGGGTCGGCGGCGTCGCCGTTCTCAAAAACGCGCCGCCCGAGGGTGGCTCGAACCGCGCCCGAGTCCCGCTTCCTGTGCGCGCGCCAGCGGCGGAAGCGGTCGGGCGAGCACGCTGGCTCTGAGCTACGACGACATCGTCTCTGGAGGTGCCTGGTAGGCGGGTGTCTTGGTGCGCGGCGGCGGCGGCGCGCGCGCGCGCGCCCGGGCGGGGAGGGGAGGAGACCTCTATCGCGGCGCCCGCTCCCCCTCCCCCTCCCCCTCCCCCTCTAGCGCCTGCAATGGAATGTGGGGAGTTGCTAGAGAGAGAAAAAAAGGAAACTTTACAAGGCGGTGACAGGGAAAAAAACAAACATGAAAACAGTGCCTGTAGTGCAAAGGATTTGCCATCGCGAAAACAAACGGATCAAAAATTCACGGACCGAAACGCACAGCGCCCTGAACTGAACTGAACAGCGCTTCATAATGAGCATTCGCTGCGGACCGCGGCGCTCGCGAGCGCTATCACCCTCCGACATCCGTTCGCCGGTCGCGCAATCTTATCAAGCGCGACTTCCGTTCGCTGTCCTTGGACGGCGCGCGGCGCTGGGCGGCATCGCCTTACCACCCACGAGTGCACGCCTGTACGCTCTAGTGGCGAACGCGGGAAACGCAGCTCTAGTGCTAACGTTCGCCACTAGAGCGCACGTGCGTGCACTCCAGCGCTTCATAATGAGCATTCGCTGCGGACCGCGGCGCTCGCGAGCGCTATCACCCGCCGACATCCGTTCGCCGGTCGCGCAATCTTATCAAGCGCGACTTCCGTTCGCTGTCCTTGGACGGCGCGCGGCGCTGGGCCGCATCGCCTTACCACCCACGAGTGCACGCCTGTGCGCTCTAGTGGCGAACGCGGGAAACGCAGCTCTAGTGCTAACGTTCGCCACTAGAGCGCACGTGCGTGCACTCCAGCGCTTCATAATGAGCATTCGCTGCGGACCGCGGCGCTCGCGAGCGCTATCACCCGCCGACATCCGTTCGCCGGTCGCGCAATCTTATCAAGCGCGACTTCCGTTCGCTGTCCTTGGACGGCGCGCGGCGCTGGGCCGCATCGCCTTACCACCCACGAGTGCACGCCTGTGCGCTCTAGTGGCGAACGCGGGAAACGCAGCTCTAGTGCTAACGTTCGCCACTAGAGCGCACGTGCGTGCACTCCAGCGCTTCATAATGAGCATTCGCTGCGGACCGCGGCGCTCGCGAGCGCTATCACCCGCCGACATCCGTTCGCCGGTCGCGCAATCTTATCAAGCGCGACTTCCGTTCGCTGTCCTTGGACGGCGCGCGGCGCTGGGCCGCATCGCCTTACCACCCACGAGTGCACGCCTGTGCGCTCTAGTGGCGAACGCGGGAAACGCAGCTCTAGTGCTAACGTGACGGTAATGTGAGGATATGCTAGAGAGAAAATAAAAGGAAACCCTACAAGGCGGTGACAGGGGGAAAAAAAACATGAAAACAGTGCGATAAGAATTAAAATTTTTTTATTGAAACCAAATGATACACGGTAAAAAAAATTTTAATTCGAAACATTTTTCATGATACATGGTAAAAATGAATTCGATACGCGTCTCTCTTTTCACGTCATGTGCAATACGTCTATATGATTATATTCGCTTTTGAGGGTATCAAAACAATAGGCGTTTAGAAAGCGCACAACACGAATGAACAGAATTTTTTATCGCGTACCCGCAGCCATCACGGTGACCCTTTCACACTGTCACGTCACTGTCACTATCACAAGTCACTGCCGCTGTACGTCGGAGGACGATTTTCGGACGGCGGACGAAGAGACTGGATGACTTCACGAGCGCGAGAGACGCGCTGACGCAGAGCTTCGCCGAACGGATCTCGAAGGAGGTGTCCGAGCGCTTCGAGGACTGCTAACACTTGAGCGTGCACTGTGATAATAAATGTTTGCAGTGGAGGATAATCCTGCAGTCCTTCATAAGTGGGGGGAGGTGACGTCGCGTCGTCATTATCCAAGGGAGAGAGGTCCCCATGATGCCCAAAAATTTTCGGATGACGTTTCCGCGCACGAATAAATTGTCAGCCTGACACATGCAGCACGGCGTGTTTGCTTGTGCGCCGAGAAGCATCATGAACCACACCACTTTCTCATGACATTTCACAGCGAGATCGTGAAGAGTTTTTTCATCGCCTTCGTTCAGCGCTTCTTTCAGATCCAGAGCATCATAGACGGCTTTCAGCAACACAACGGCACCGTACCTTAACCCCCGAAGGACGTCATCGCTGTAGACTCGCTGACTGCTGGTCACGCTGACAATGATGAAGAGTCTTTCGACGCCATCGCAGAGAGTGTACAAGTTATGCGCCAACTGCTCCTTCCATCCGCCATCCGCGTCTGCGACGTCCCCTGGAGAACGTTCCATGACGGCGGCCGACGAACGAATGCAACCAGTTTTGCAAATGCTCTCCCTAAACTATCACATCTACACCGGAAACCCCCTCCGCCAGCAGGGACGAACGTACACGCTCAAGAAGAAATGGACGGGCGTGTACACTGAATGCGGAAATGGCCCCATGGCAAACTCGTGAATGTATCGATCCAATAGCGTTTGTCGTCTGCCACACGCAACGACCGCTTGTTTTGGACAAAAGAATAATTGATGTGATGTCTGGATCGAATGCAGCATTGCTTGTCAATGCGACTAGAATTTTGAAATAAACAATCCAGATAGATTTGAAATGTATATTTTTTAACAATGGATCGCTGCACTCCCTTCGCGCGAGAAACGACCGACTGAGAGCGCGTGAGAAAGGAGTACATTTTGGGTCGCAAACCTACGAATTGTATCATGGGGTCGTTTCCGCATTCGTCCTTAACAGTCCCAGTACTTTTTTGTTGCGTGGCGTGATGTCGAACGCGTTACCGGGAGGAAAGCAAGACGTGTCGAACCATTCTGAACACCGATTCATCTCAGCGTACACGTTCGTGGAGGTAGAGTAAACAAATGAATCGGTGTCCATGTACAGAAGGTGAAGATCGCGAAGCTCCTTTTTACAATACCGGTAAAAGAAGTCGTACATTCTTAATTTTGAAATTTCTAATATGCAAAATCCTAAATAAATGGGCTTCGTGAGCTTCACCTCCGTTTTCAGCAACTCGATGGTCATGGAGATCGCCCTTCACGTGGTGACTGCGCACGAAAGCTGGATTCGCGATAAGATTCCTCGCGCCACACGTCCCCCACCATCTGTTCACGAGATAAACGCGTCGTGGTTGCGCACGTCCTCCATCGACTTGCCGTACACAGAGTTGTTCATGAGTTTGTAAAATTTATCTTCGAAATCGGAGGACGCGCGCTGTCGAAGCGAGTTGTTGAGGTTCATGTAGACGGCAAGCCAAGGACTTTGATCGAAAGAGAGAATGCGATGAATTTTGGTGAGTTGTACGCCCAACTCAGTCGCCTGAATTAAATTTTGAATGTGGATGAACGTAGCGAACGCTTGGGCACAGCGTCGCCCATCAGCTTGACTTGCCTGCTTTTCGTGTCGGGGGCACACGTGACTCCGGAACAAGGAGGCAAATCGCTCAATCGATCGTGAATCTCGTCTGGATAGTCGAGGTCCGACTTCGAGAACGTATCCGCGATCGGTCTGAGCGCCCGCCTGCTTGATGTCGAACGCGCAAATGTCCTTCTCCGTTCAACCATCTAAACTGACCTGTGGGGCACGGATGACTCATGCTGTACCATAAAGATTATTACAATCGACATAGGAGAGATATATTCCTGATCAGATGCATCAAAGGAATCGCCCACGTGCGCGTGATTCGCCTCGGCGTGGCGCCCGACCACCTGAACGAGTCCTCCCCGAATGCCTTTTTCGAAAAAGAGAACCATATCAACGTCCGTGAGAAGCTCTAGCGTGACACCGGTGGTTTTGAGCATGGCGGTCCCACGAGAGACCGGAGCGGTGAAATAGAAAAACGGGATCGAGACGTACACCTTCAAACACAAATTTCTAAATGTTTCAAAAATGCGGTGAGCAGCAACACGTCGATTTTCAAATACAAATCGGCGTACTCACCTAAATTTCGGCAGGAGAGAGGCCGCCCACACGGTCTGCGCGTGGGCGTACTCCTCGTCCTAGATGTGTTCGTTTTTGAGTCGATTGAAAAAGGCCTCGCGCGGCGGCAAAGACGTTTCTTCCAATTTCACCATGCAATCGACATAGTCGTACGGGAAGACGCCCTTCCTGCGTGCCAGAGCAAAGAGCGCATCATCGGGAAACGCCGTCCGAGTAAATTTCAAATCGCGATCAGAAAGCGAGTGACTCAAGCCATCAAGTGATGCGCCTAAAAATTTAAAAGAGTCCCAAAAAGCGCAATTCCACAACCTCCGATTCTCTGAGAAACGGACACGAATCTCTCGTGATTGTGCGGAATCACGCTCAGTTTTTGATAGCTACTATCGGCCCAGGCCTGCAGGAGAAAAATGCCAGTCGTACCCGCTTCCGTTATGCATCAAGACGGGAATGTGCTTCGGAGCCCGGAAGTTGACGTTGCAATCTTGATGCGCCGCTCCGCGAAACAGACCTGTGAAATGGTCGTGATCTCTCACACGAGCGGAATTTGGAAGAAAGGACCCTTGCAAATGTGACAACGCGTCGGAATTTTGAAAGGCAACTTCGTCTTCCTCTCGCATAAGGAGAGGCGTCGGATGCTTCAAAAGATCATCGTATTCTTTTGCAAGGTCCGCACAAATGATCGATCAATTGATTGGCGACGTCGCGCCCGCGTAGCTCGATTCTCTGGGAGCGCGCTTCATCAAAATCGCACACCACTTGCACGCCTACCGAAAAGGGCTCGTGAAGTTGGTAGGCCTGAAGAAAGGAGTCGCTCGGCGAAGGCTCACACGAAGAGACGGGAACGGTGAGCGCTTCAAAATCAACATACACCGCAATCGGCATCTCTGCTGGCGGGCGTGATTCTTGAAACGCATGAATCGGTGCCTCTGAGGAAGCAGATGGTACAGTCAAACGTGCCGGCGACACGGCACTGCAATCGAGCATGTTGAGCTTCGAGTTCTCTTGCGACCGAAACAAATTCAAACAGCGTTCGCAAGCGAAGAGCTTATGTTCATGGGTACTGTGTTGACTACCCACCAACTTTCCAATTTTTAATCCAAACATAGTGAGTGACCCCCCTTGATGCATACATTAAAAAATTGAAATGGTTCTCTTTTTGGTTTTTCGCAAAGTGCACCGGGCCTACAACATTCCACGTTTTCTTTTCAGAACACCAAACAAGATTAAAACACGTGAAAAGAATATTTAGAATTTTGATGTTCGAAGCGTTTAATCTCGTGAACAGTCATCGGCCAGGTGATGTTCCGCAAATCGAGTTGATTTCTAGTTCGTCAAAAATGGCCTGATAAGTACTAGTGCGAGAGACATGCGAAGAAATTTTGGCGCGTGGGGACTGACGTCGATGAAGAGAGGCAGCACGAAGCCAGCGCCCACAAGAAACATTTCTCATCTTGATTATGCACATTCACCACGGCCTTACGGGCAGCAATGCCTATTGGAGGAGCGGAATGTACGATGAGTCCAGTGTGAGCAATGGGCTCAAAAAGATGATAGGTGAACATGAAGGGCAACGATTTCATGAAGCGCTTTTCCGCTCTCCCGTTCATGACAACTCGTCGAATTTGGAATTTATAGGATCAACGATGCGTTGAAAAAAAAATTTCCCGATATCATCACTGCGAGTCACCACGGCAGCGCAAGAGCGTTGAGAAGATGGGTTGTATCTCGCCCACGATCTCACCCGTCTCCGGATTGCGGCGTTCGAGCATGAAACGACATTCGAGTTGCGCAAAAATTTTAAAAAGCAGGGCGCGGAAGGAGAAGCAAAGAGCTCGAACAATTTCAGTTGAAAGGGCACTTGACAGCGATTAAGAAACGTAAGGGGGTCGCTGTCATTCAAAGAATTCGCGATAATGCCACGCTGAACCCGAACTGTTTAAAGACTGTACAACGTTCGTCCAATTGAGAGCATTTGCAATACATGAGAACGGCGCTGTTGCTGCTGGGATGAACCTACAAAAGCAAAACACATAAAACAAATGATAACAAGCAAAACACATAAACCAAATGAATAACATATTTCACGTATGTCGCCTACGTATTGAATGAAATTCAAAGAAAAAAAAAATCTTACCAGCCTCACGTTGCTCGCGAACGTAACGGGCTAAACAAATTTTTTTCATTAGCAATATGTGTTGTTGATGGGATGAACCTATCGAAACAAACAAAAACATAAAACAAATGAATAACATGTTTCAACACATGTCGCATACGTATTGAATGAAAGTCAAAGAAAACTTACCAGCCTCACGTTGCTAGCGAACGTTCACCGCTCCCTTCAACGTTCAACGGAGTGCTGGTGCTGATGAGATAAACCTAGAAACAATCAAAACACAGAAAACCATTAAAACATAGTTCAACACATGGCGCCTACATATTAAATGAAAGAGAAAAAAAAATCCGTACACCGTATGTATAAGCAAGTCACGAGAATGGTGTAAAGCATTAACAATATGACTGCCACGAAGAAGCAACGATGAATAACGACGTCTCGACGACAGTCCATGACAGCCAACGCTCGACTAACGAAGAAAGTCAACTGTCATGCACTTTTAAAACAGGACGTCCTGCGTTGCCGGACATGATGTCGAAACAGCTACGGATGCTACAGTCGACATGATGTTGAAAAACAGGACGTCGTTATTTGCCGGAAGAAAGATGGTGGTAAGAAGCGCACGACGGCGATGATGAGGAAAGACAGGACAACGGAATTAAACGGAAATTTTAAAAGAAGTTCATGACATCATTGACACACCGGAAGTGGTGCAAGAAGCAGTTTAGGCTATAAAGAGAGGACATCCTCTTTGAAAATGCTCACTCGCAGTCAGCACGCCGCGCCCTAACACTGCAGCGCTCGCATCAACAAAATGGCAAACCACAATCAGACACCGACAGAAGAAACAACAGCAAAAAAACGACGAGCTCAGTAAGTGACGTCAGTTGCAACGAACGCACATCTTGAAATAATTGAATGTTTCATACATGAATACGATGTTTTCAAATGGTGCATGAATTGATTTTTCACAGAGACATCCACATACATGGACAGCCATTCGATAAAGAGGAGCACGACATGCTTGTCGCGCCCGATTCAGATGAGGATGAGCTGGCGGATGCATTCGCTCTCGCCATTCCTCCAGTCACGCAACCAGAATCGCAGAGTTTAGAAATGGTTCTGCCATTCAAAAAACAGAAGCCAGATTCTGTAAGGGCCCACTATTTTAATCAAGCCGACGGCGAAGTCGTAAAAGTAAACGTGAGACCCGACTGCACCGTCTACGTGTATAAGCGGCTCAAAGCCCTAAAGTAAGTCATTGTTATCTTATAGTATAAACATACAACGTAGCACTAAAATCGTTTTCTCACTAAAGCGTTAAAATTTTTTTTGTTATAGTCCATGGGAGGAGATGTCAGCTAAAGCGGAAAGTGAAAATACCCGATTAAATTTTGGCAATATTCCCAAAGGTGTATTTTTTGAAATTACCGGCATACAACTCATTATTAGCACGAAATTCGATAAGGAATCCTACGTTGCGACGATAGGAGATGTCTTTTCGGTCTTCTTACCAGCGAGGTATGTAAACGACCGCGTGATGAAATTCAAAGTTTTTTTTACATGTCATGAATACTTGTACTTGTACTTACATGTTTTGTCATTCTTCGTTTCAGATTTACACCCCTCATCAAATCGATTACGGAGGAGCAATTTCTAAAAGAGCGACCACACCTTACCTACCTAGGCGTAAACGAAAACAATCAAGCCAACGTCGTTCTAATATACAAAAAAAACGATCTCCATCGACCCAAAATATGGTCGTATATCAAAAGTATGTTTATCAAATATGGAATTTTGTAACAAGTAAAAAAAATTGTCATAACTAATTAAAATATAATAAACAATTAAAATATGTCTATTGAAATATTTCATTCACTTTCCTTCCCCCACCCCAAAAAATAATCCGCAAATTAAAACTTAAAATAAATAATGAAATATTAAAATAACTTACTGTTTCTTGCACTGGCGCGTATTTTTGAAATGTGTTGCTGATCTGCTGAGACTGCAAATCTGCAACAAGGAGACGTAGACTTAGAACACTGCTCTAAGAATGACATTACATAAATTTATGTAAAAAAAATTATTGTAAAAAATTATTGTAAAAAAAACACTTACTATTCCGTCTCCGATGTCAATACGGTGTCGATTACGCTGCGGCGTATGACGTCCACGGGAAAATACCTGGCGGCACAGCGTCTTCTTTGGATCAAGCTGTAGTGCAAAGGATTTGCCATCGCGAAAACAAACGAATCAAAAATTCACGGACCGAAACGCACAGCGCCCTGTATTGAACTGAACAACGCTTCATAATGTGCATTCGCTGCGGACCGCGGCGCTCGCGAGCGCTATCACCCGCCGTTCGCCGAAGTCGCGCAATCTTATCAAGCGACTTCCGTTCGTTGTCCTTGGACGGCGCGCTGCGCTCGCAGCTGCGCTGGGCGGCATCGCCTTACCACCCACGAGTGCACGCCTTTGCGCTCTAGTGGCGAACGCGGGAAACGCACCGTTCGCTGTCCTTGGACGGCGCGCGGCGCTCTCAGCAGCGCTGGCCGGCTACCCATGCGTGCACGCCTGTGCGCTCTAGTGGCGAACGCGGGAAACGCAGCTCTAGTGCTAACGTGACGGTAACGAGAGCGCGCATGTGTACTGATTCTCTCACTCCTGAACTCCGCGCTGGCTCGCGTTCGCTTGCGTTTCCCACGTTCGCCACTAGAGCGCACGTGCGTGCACTCATGGCAGTGCTAACATGCAGTTCTTTACGAAAGTTCTCGCGTTCGGACTGTCCCCCTGTTCGACGCCCGTGTCGCTCCTTATGTTTGTGAAAAAAAAGAATTATATAATTATATTCAACTTGATTCATTTCAAAAATAAAAACTTGATACAAAATAAATAAGTAAATAAAATAATAAAATAAATAAAATAAATAAATAAATAAAATCAATAAATAATAAAATAAGTTTCAAGCTTTTATTTTACCTCATTATCAGGCTATAAGAGCTAATGAAATTCAATTCATTAAAAACATTTTTAACAATTTTGATGTTTTTTTTTCCTTCAAAAGCCGTACGCAGAAATCCAAACGCTCAGTCGCAAGAAAGTGATGGATGTTTTCGGACATATAGTTCGTGCGCGTCACGTCGTCACGAAGCGATACGTCGATGAACAAATCGATGGTGTTGTGAAGCGCATGAGGAGATATGATGATGATGATGAGTCTGTGGTGAAAGAAAGCGGACTCGATGCTCTCGAGCGGAAGCTCTCTATACGTTTCGGAGAACAGGAAAACAGATTAAAAACGTTCGCGAAGAACGAATGCAATGCGCTCGCGGCCGCGCACGAAAGCAAGTCTGCGGAAACCGTGAAAAAACAAAATAGCGAACTCGATGCTCTCGAGAAGAAGCTCTCTACGCGTGTTGATCAACAGGAGAAAGACTTAAAGGCGTTCGCGAAGAAGGAATGCAGCGCGCTCGTGGCCGCGCACGAAAAGAAAATTCCTTCCAAACTCTTGGACACGTTACCGCTCGTCGGCTCGTCCGGTCATTACAATTTTCACAACAAACTTCTTCGCAAAGTAGGCGCCGGCACTGCCCCTTCGGACGTGGCGATTAAGTCGCAATTAGATGACACGCTGGCGGATGCGAAAAAACACGCGGATCAGCTGTTTCACGCGCATAAAGAACTAGTCAAAAACGACTATTCTAATCTCGACACAAAGATAGAAAAAAAATTGAATGACACGCTGGCGGTTGCTAAAAAACACGCGGAGGACCTTTTTCACGTGCATAAAGAACTAGTCAAAAAGGATAATGCTAACCTCGAAACAAAGATAGAAAAAAAATTAGACAAGCTCGAGGCGCGTGTGTCGAGTTTCATTGACAACATGATAGTTTATCACAATAAGTTGCAGCATGAAGTCGCTGTCGATAAAGAAAATTTGGAAAAGCTCAATGAGCGTCTGATTAGGAAAGGGATAACTTGGGCAAAAGATGATATTTAAAGGAGACCGCCTTGCGTCCGTGTGTTAGTTCCGTCATGGTTCGCACAGTGTGTAGAACGACTACGACGAGAGAGTGTAAGAAATTGTTCGGTCCGGCGAGGAGGGCGCGGAGCGGCGCCGATTCTCTCCCTGGCGCCGTCATCACCCCTCCGACCGGTCGCGGCATGTTTTTGCGAGGTCGATGCGTCGGCGGACCCTGTAGGAAGTCGTCTCGGCTGCGGGGGAGAGGCGTACGGAGGAGGAAAGGAAGAACGGTGAAAGGGAGAAGGAAGAGTAAGAGAGGCGGCTTCCTTCCCGCCCTCATTCCACTCATTCCCTCCATCCTAAGCGGGCTGGGCGCGCTGGGTGCTGTCGCAGGTGGCGCTTCCGCTATCGCGAACGCCGTGACAAACGCCAAAAGCAAAAACCGAGAACTAGCGGAAATGATGCGTCATAACAAGGTCATGGAAGGCTCCAAAAAAGGATCGGGCGTGTTGCTAAAGGCCGCGAAAATGCTTCGAACGAGCCGGCGTGGGAGGAAGAGGGCGACGAGGGGGCGGGGGAAAAAAAACTAATGAGCAGAGTACCGCGTCGAGCGCTCACGCACGAGGAAGTGACCCGCTTTGCGAAGAAGGTGTTGGAGATTCCGCATTTTCGAGGTGTGTTCACGCGAGATGCGCTGCCCAAAACAAGTCGGAAGCGTGAGTGCGGCGTCGTCAATCTGGACGACGCCCGCGGCGCCGGTACTCATTTCGTCGCTTACGCGAAGCGTGGGCGGACGGTGCGTTACTTTGATTCCTTCGGACTTCCGCCCCCTCCCGAGTTCCTGCGCTACGCGCGCGGGACCCACGTGACGTACAACACGCGCCAAATTCAAAAATACAACTACGAACAATTGCGGCAAGTTATGTCTGCAATTTCTTTTCACGAATGGAAAGGAGGACAACAAAAACAAAAAAGGAAGATGAACCGCCTCATTTGACCTGAGGCATTCGTGTCATGCGCACGTACACGTTAGTCGGGCAGGGACCTGAGATCGCGGTGCAGTTCGCGCCGGGTGTCGACCTCTCGGACGACGTTTACGAGATCGCGCTCGTGCATCTTAGCACTGTGCACCACATTCGCAACGTGAAGGAGGGACACAACAAACTCCACTACGACGTCGACGAGGGTGGTGGTGGTGGGAGTTCACTCACAAGCTATGTGCTGTCCGTCCCTCCGGGCACTATACCTTGGAAGACATCAATCGTCATATCTCGAACATCCTGCAACACCAGTTTCCCACTGACTTTGCGGGTAAGAACACTTTTTCGACTTGGCGGCGGACTCGCATACGAACAGAGTGCGCGTCAACACTTCCTTCACGCTACGTTTCGACCACGCCGAATCCATTGGTCCTCTCCTCGGATTTTCAAGGACGGTGACACCCACACTTTTTGACAAGTACGTGTCATCCGAGACTTCCCCGAAGATCGTGAAAGAATTTTGAAGTGTTCGTGACGTGTAACGTGATCGAAAGCGGGTATATAAACAATCGTAAAGCGCACGTGCTGTATCAGTTCCACGTGACCGACTTTCCTGCCGCCATCATTGAAGAGAGGCCGACCGAAAGAATTTATCACCGTGTCACGCGAAATTGGATCGACGAGTTATCGGTTCGACTCGAGAACGTGGAGGGACAATTGGTGCCGTTGAACTCGGAAACACCGCTGTCGTGCACCTTACTCGTACGCCCCAGAATCAGCAGCAGCAGACTATGAAGGAGAAACAGCGCTATAAAATGCAGCCCGTTTCGCGGGCCGAGGCACAGAGTGCTTTGTCCGCTCACCGCGCTCACATCGTCTAGCCGGCGCATCCTACGAGCGTTAGGCTACACTATTGTTTCGAATAAAAAAAGAAGAAAAACGACATGCCGCCGAAGAGAATGAAGCAAGCTTATTCTACGACGGAAATCGTGGACGAACACGCGGTCGACATTCTCCGCAGGGAGAACATAAAGCACCACATCGTCAACGAAGCTGTTCACGAACACTTTCCGTACATTAAATCGTTTGGTCAAAACGACGAAATTCGCATTACTATCATGAATAAGGATGCCGTTCTCTTACCTTGCGAGAGTTCGCATCGTCATCGCGGGATCTGCCGTCAAAAAGGACACCACAGATCGCACCAACTGCGAATTGATCAACAACCGCTTTCGCTTTTTCTTTTTAGCGAAATTCGTTACGAAATCAACAACGTGATCGTCGACGTCGTTAGAAATCCAGGCATCACGAGCACGATGAAGAACGTGTGTTTCCTTTCGCCAGCAGAAAGAGATCGTTCGGCAATGCGTGTTGGACCGAAGATGCTCAAGTTATACGAGTCAGGCAAGTGCAACACCAAGTTCATGCTCAGTTCGACGGGTCGGGAAATTTTACGGTATCGTGCCGTTACGACTGTGGATGGGATTTTTCGAAGATCACACGCGCGTCATGACCGGCGTGAAACACGACCTCGTTCTCATTCGAGGGCGTCATGATAATCGTGTCTCACGACGACAGCGGAATCGCCGAACGAAAACAACGATTACCGTGACGGACGTGATTTGGAGAATGCTCATTTGACGCTGAGCGATGCTGCTTCCCTCGCGGTGACGAGAGTGCTTGACAGTCGGCGCCCGATCCCCATGGCAAATTCAGACGATGGGAATTCACGAATACCCCAACGTTCCAAGCGGCGGAAAGGGACCGTTTCAGTGGACGGTAAAGACTGCCGCCAAAGAGGACAATCCCCTGTACATTTTCTTTGGAATGCAAACGGGGAAAGACGTGAACCTGAAACAGAATTCGGGCGAATTCGACGGTAACGATATGACAAGAGCAAAACTGTATTTAAACGACGAGTTTTACCCTTATTCCGAACTTCTATGCAACGTAAAATTTTATACCAGTGATACTGAAAAATGGCAACCGTATCTCTACGAAATGATGCAAAAAGCGGAACGTTCTTACTACAATCGCAATCCCATATCGAATATGGAATATTGGTATGTGAATAGTTGGTTTCCTATTATCGTATGGGACGTCTCCTCCAGAGAGTCTGCCGTCCTCCCCTCGCAAACCGACATCAAGATCACGTGGGAAACGGGTACAGCTATGCCAGCGAACGTCACGGCGTATTGTCTCATTATCTACAAAACGGAAGTGCTGTACGCACCAATCGATGACTTTGTGGTGAAGAAAAACGTCATGGTATAAGAAGTCGCGTGTTTCGCTCGCCGCCTTCATTTCTTGTCCTTCCTTCACGAGAGGATGATTCGCGTCAATCGCGGAAACGAGAGCGCAGAAGAGAAGAAGATTATCACCCATCGACTTCGCCTGGTGAAGACGAAGAAGAAGTGGGCGGTTCGACCTCTTCTTACGATTCGCAACTCGCAGCAGTTTTTGGAAGTGGCGGTGTAGACAGCATGGCGGATGAGGAGGTGAGATCAGCGACTCCACCACCTCTCGATTATCCTTCTGCGTGCGATCATCCATGTCCGCGGCATTGTACATCGAAAAAGAAGAAGAACGGCGGAAAGGTCGCAAAACCAAAAGAGCGAAAGAAGAAAACAACACCATCGACTCGGCGTCGACGGAACAACAGGAAGAAGACGACAGACCGAACGACGCCGCCAACCTCACCGGATACGGTCTGCTGCGATCTTCTTCCTCTGGAGACGGTCAGCGAATGCGCGCGCAACGCGGCGACATGGTTAGCGAGAGCGGTCGAGATGACGATTGCATCGATGGCGACCTCCAGCGCAGAAAATGGTCATTAACATGTAAACATTTTGAAAGGGTCAATAAAAACACATGATTCTATTTGTTTTTGTTTTTTTTTCCGTCGTCCTTCACACGCGCCGTGAGTAGTCATCCTTCCCCTTCCCCTCTCTCCTTAGATCTCCTGTTTTAAAACAGAGCGTCCTTCGAAGAAGGACAACAGTCTCTCGCACGGGTTGTGATGATGGACGTTGTTCAACAATCGACCACACTGCCCGTCGTGAACGTGACGGCCTTATGGCGCGGACAAGAGGACGAGGCAAAGAGTCGACACGGGCCGCTTTTCCCCGATAGCGTGCGCGCTCTTATCGTGGGACCTTCCGGTTGCGGCAAGACGAACGTGGTCGTCTCGCTTCTCACCGGCCAGTTCGGGCTGGCGTTCCGCAACGTGTATTTATATTCCACCACAGACACGCAGCCCATGTACGCGTACTTGAAGCAAGTCTGCGACGGAATCGCACCGTTTCATTCGTTTACGCAGCACGATAGCATCGTGCCCCCGGCCGAGGCGTCCCCCGACAGCGTTTTCATTTTCGACGACATCGCCACCGAAAAACAAGACTGCATCAAAGCCTACTTTGCGGCCGGAAGGCACAAACACACGGACGTGCTCTATCTCTGTCAAACGTACACCAAAATTCCCAAACAGTTGATACGCGATAACGCGAATATGATTGTCATCTTCCGGCAAGACGACAACAACCTCGAGTACATTTACAAAGAACACGTCGGAAACGATTTTAGGACCTTCCACGATTTTAAGGCGCTGTGCGCCGACGTGTGGAACACAGACCGGTTTGCTTTTGCGGTGATCTGCAAACCTAGTGCGCTTCAACAGGGACGATACCGATCGGGCTTCGACCGGTTTCTCGTGCCGACGCACGTGGGGGGGACGTAAAGTTTAGGTTATATAATCACTTTGCTTTCGCAACTAGACTTCACTCTACGCCATGGTGTACGTGCGACAGCATTTCAATGTCGCGCGAGCGCGGGGGGGGGGCGGCGCGGAAGAGGCATCATAGGACGGGTGCTGAATCGGGCGATAGACAAACTTCCCTTCGAAATACACATTCCCGGTGGCTATCAATTTTGCGGACCCGGTACGAAGCTCATGAAGAGGCTGCAAAGAGGCGACCGCGGTATTAATCCTTTGGACGCAGCGTGTCGAGAGCACGACATCGCCTACCACAACTACAAAGGAGGTGAGGAACGCAAAAGGGCGGACGAAGCGCTCGCCAAAGCAGCGTGGGAGCGGGTCAAGTCCAGCGACGCGAGTCTCGGTGAAAGAGCTGCCGCGCTCGGTGTGGCGGGTGTGATGAAAGTAAAATCCAAAATAGGAGGGCGCGTGAAAAACATAAAAACCACTTCGAGGTACGTGAGAAGAAGAAGAAAAGGAGGCAGTGAAACAAGACAACAGCCCAAAAGACCAAAGCGAGACTTGAAGACGCTCCACGCGCTTGAGCAAGCGAAAAAGAGCTTGCGCGAAAAGACACCGCGTCGTCCTCCTCCTCCTCCTCCTTCCTCACCGCCCGCTCCCCTTCGATCCGACACGCCGGAAGAGAGGTTGAAAATGGAGGTGGAGAAGGCTCGTGAAAACATTCGACAAAAAATAAACACGCTGCAAGAAGCCGAAACGATGCGCAATCGATTCCTCGATACTTATCTCACGGCGCCCGTCTCGAAAGCGCTGCACCGCCATCAAAAAAAGGGAAAAAATAATAGCAACCCACCACCATCATCGTCTTCCGTTCAACCTTCTACTACGCGTGTTCCTATCAAATCGGAATCAAGAGAAGAAGATGATGACGATGTCTTTTATCCCTCTTTCGAAACACTCCCAGAGTTGGAAGAAGGGAACGAAGAAGTAAGAAATAGAGATGTTCGCAGTCAACATTATGATCAATTGGTAACCTATTTGCAAAATGCTGCAATCGGTGTAGGAGATACCACGTACGGACCGTACTATATAGGAGGGCGACCTCAAATCGGTAACGCCGTCATAGAGCTTTACCCGGACGAGGAAGCATTCTCCGTTCAGGGACATAAATTCTACCCAGAGCCAGGCCTCCTCGAACTACTTTTCGAGCAACGACCCAACCGGAGAGATGTCACGAAAGACGATTTGAAGAAATACAAAAAGATTCTCGAATTGTCTTCCGCACACAAGGTGAATTACAGACCGAATTTACACTTTAACACAAAGGATAATATACTGAAATATCGTGAAATTATCTCGCCTCTTTTCGCGGGGGAAAGACGAAGCAAAAGACTTGAAATGATGAAACGAAAGAGAACGGGGAGGGGACTACGTTTTGTGACGGCGCCAGACTACAAATATTGGCGCGATCCGAACACGCTCGTGGAGAGGCTGCGTCTCTTACACGCTTCGCGGACCGCCGGTAACAACGGACTCGACGGAGAAATAGTAGAAATAGAAGATGAATTGCGTGACGCCGGTATTATCGCTTAGCTCCTCTGACCATGCAGAAGAATAAGAAGAAGACGACGACGACCTCCGTTCGACAAGGACTCGCTGCGGAATTGCACGCGCCTGCCCGTCGTCGTTACGAAAGACGGCGGACGATGACGAAAGGATTCGATGATTTGTGGCAAGCCGACTTGGTCGACATGCAACCGTACTCGAAAAGCAATCGAGGGATGCGTTACATTCTCACCGTCATCGACGTGTACAGCAAGTACGCCTGGGCGGAAGCGATAAAGAAAAAGACCGGAGCGGAAGTCGTCAAGGCTTTCGACCGCATCGTGACGTCGAGCGGCCGAGAGCCCCGCTACCTGCAAACCGATCAAGGCACAGAGTTTTACAATACCGCGCTCAACAAGTGGCTCCGAGAGCGCGGCATTCATCATTATTCCACCTTTTCCAACGTGAAGGCCGCCGTCGTCGAACGTTTCAATCGAACGCTCAAGGAGCGGATGTGGAGGCGTTTCACCGCCGAGGGGACGCGACGCTGGACCCTCATGCTCGCCGACCTCCTCCGAGATTACAACAATACCAAACATCGCACCATCGGCATGAAACCGAAAGACGTGAAGAAAGACGACAGCCTCATGCGCACGGTGTACGACCGAGTGAAAACGCTCGATCCGCGTCTCCTGAGGAACAATCGATTTCGAGTCGGCGACATCGTTCGGGTGAGCACGTACAAGAGCTCGCCGTTTCGGAAAGGCTACGAAGCGCGATGGGGCACCGAACTCTTTAAAATCGTTCGTGTGCACCTCTCGAATCCCGTCACGTACTCGCTAGAAGACCTGAAAGGCGAAACGATCAAGGGGCGCTTCTACACCGAAGAATTGCAACGCACGCGATTTCCCGATCACTATTTAGTCGAGCGCGTCGTACGGAAAAAGGGCCCGCTTCGCCTCGTGAAATGGCTCGGTTTCGACTCACGCCACAATTCGTGGGTGCATGCGAGAGACATTGAAGGCGGAAAACCGAAGAGTCCTTGAAGTGGGTGGGGGAACGATAAGAGTCGCGCTCCACTTCCTGTCTGCTGTCGTCAACACGCGAGTATAAGAAAGCTGACGGCAACACGACGACCGTCACTCTTTGTGCGAGAGAGTTGCTTTGCGCATGCGCGCCGCCAATCCGTTTCTGTGCGGAAGCATGATGCGCTACGTGAGAAATGCTTTACATTCAACATTCGTCGCGGAACGACCGCCGCCTCCTCCTCCTCCTCCTGAACAGGACACCTCGTTAAGAGAAACTAAAGAACGGCTGGAAAGCATCCATGTGTTGAGCGTGGAGCAAACGTGGGACGAAGCCGCCGAGGAGACTGCTGCGCGGACGGCGACGCCGACATCGACCGAGGCAGCGGCGTCGTGCGACGAGGACGCTGCGTCGACATCGGCCGCAGCGTGGCACGAGAACGAAGTCTTTGTCGAGCGTGAGGTGAAACCGCTCCTCTATAGCAACGATCGTCGTCAGAAGAAGAATAAGAAAAAGGAGACAGATCCTCCAACTCATGGCCCCACAGGTCCATCGCGGATCCACAGCTGTCGTGGATCTGCAAGGTTATACTCTCGACAAACGCTTCAACATCAAAGTGTTGGCCGTCATACGCCAATCAAAAGACAATGACGATCCCGATCGACTCATTCAGACATTCATTTTTCGTCCACCGCGACCTTTCCATACATTGAGCAGCGACGACAAGAAACATGTGGAGTGGATCAAACAATACCATCCCGCCACACCGCCGTGGAGTAGTGGGAGTTACAATTATGACGACAGAGCTTCTGTGATTAGGTCAGCTTTAAAAGGTGCGACAACATTATACGTCAAGGGAGGTGAGAAGAAAAGGTGGTTGGAGGAGTACATGGAAGGAGAAGGCTGCTGCGTTCTCGATCTCGCGGAGTTCGGCTGTCCTCCGCTACACGAGTGCTTACACGCGGTCCGCGACATCTACGCTTGCGGTGACGTCAGCCTAGCTGGGCGTCACGTCATCGCCCTCTACGAATGGCTGCGTACTTACTGCGGCAGGTGGGCAGACATCTAGGCGGATGTTCGCTTCCGTTCGACGACGATAAAAACTCGCGCACTTTTAAGGCCGCTCTCCGCCGCTGCGCTCATCATTACGATGCAGAGCGTTCCGTCGTACACAACTGCCACTCAGCCCGGACCGCTGGAGCGCATCAGACAAGAGACGCGAGAAGACATCGAGCGCGCCCTCCGAAAGTTGCGTGAAGTCAACGGCGCGCTTACACTTCTCGACTCGGAGACGTTGAGTCAATTACCGGTCGAATTTTTGTGTCATTGGGTGCAGCCTCACCAGGTGGAGCGCGTTTTCGAGAAACTTCCCGAAGCCACCGACATCACCCTCGCGTTCAAGAAGTTCGTCCGTGTAAGGAGCATTGGAATCGCGGACGCACGCGCATCGACGGGCCGCCGCCGCCGAAGCGAAACTGCCGCTTTTGCATCGCTCTCCGCCGCCTTGCCGACAACACTACTCGGAGGACGACGACAACGCCCCGTCGAGGAAAGCGTGTCCTTCGTGTCGAGTCGAAGACTTTGTCGTCTGCTTGCATCACAACAGCGGACCCCCGGTGTTGAAAGAAGATTGCGTATACTGTAAACTTGTCTTGAACTGTGAATCGAAAAAAATATGATGAGCTGCCTAGATAGCATCGAGATCGGACTTGTTCTTCTGAACTTTGTGTGCGTGTTCGCTGCTCTTATCTGCTTAGCGCTGTGAAGTGAAACAATTAAAACGGGGAACGATGACATCGTCTCTTCCGCCCCCTTTCGTGGAAGTGCCTGAAGACGAAGCATCACGCATCAATGAATATTGCAGCATATGTTTCAACGATGCCACTCCTCCTCCTAGAATGGCGCGCACGCCATGCAATCACTGTTTTGTGTTACGTGTATAGAAAGGTGGTTAAACATGTCCAACACGTGTCCTACGTGTCGCCACGTCCTCAAACCTCCACTCGAGCGCGAAAGACACGGCGCTTTTCCGAATCTAGTGGAAGACGTCATGGCATCGATGGTGGATGACTCATACATTATACAAACGATCATCCATCTCTGCACCGCCATGTGCACACTTCCCTCACCCATGAGGCAACGGTTTTCCAGATTGATTCTGCGAGCTCTGCGACACGTGCTCCTTCGACGACGCATGGAACGAGTTCGGGAAACGGTTCGACGACGTGCTGCTGCAACAACTCGTCACGTGCCTGATATAACTGAACGACTCAATTTGTATATTCCTATTATCGACCCCAGTGACGACAGCGCCGAAGTCATCTCTTCCGAGCCAGTGACGACAGCTCTGAGGAAGAGTAGGATGTGACGTCATCACATCCGCCGCCGATTATAAAACGCCGCGGTGAAACGCTGCCGCCGTCAGTTCATCATGAGCAGCCAACGAGAGCAGACGCGAAGGAGGCTTCGTCGACTCGTCAGAGGAGGAGCAGGACGATGATGTGTATGATGACCGAGTGAACTCGCAAGATGAAGAGGAGGACATAGAATTTTGCCAACTACCTGACTACGTTGCCACCAAAGAGTACGTGCATGGGCAAACCGACCACGTTCGTCGATTAGCGGCGGACGATGCCGATAGGGCCATGCGGGAACTCATCAATCCTGTCACGACTTCACTACAACGCGTGGTCGATACTCAATCCAACTGTCTGCGCAGATGGAGCGAGGTCAGTCCCTATAACGCCGATCTTTGGCGCATTTCGAATACGGGGTATCCGCAAGAAGAAAAAGATGCCGCCAACAAAGCGTACGTCGACCGCAACATTCGAGACGTCAAAAAGCAGCTAGAAAAACTTCCGCCGCTCCGGTACAGCAAACTGGGAAACGTCAACGTGCTGCAAACCCGCGTCGTCAACATGGCGCCGCCCAAGGCAAAGACAGACGCTGCCACGAAAGGGTATGTGGACGACAAGATCCAGAAGGAGATTGATAAGGCACTTGCCCATTTACAAGGACCATCGCCACCAGTAACCACGACGACCTTTTGTAAAACGGCTGTTGAATAAAATATATCGAATTTATTTTTACCATGTATCATGAAAAATGTTTCGATTAAAATTTTTTTACCGTGTATCATTTGGTTTCAATAAAAAAATTTTAATTCTTATCGCACTGTTTTCATGTTTTTTCCCCCTGTCACCGCCTTGTAGGGTTTCCTTTTATTTTCTCTCTAGCATATCCTCACATTACCGTCACGTTAGCACTAGAGCTGCGTTTCCCGCGTTCGCCACTAGAGCGCACAGGCGTGCACTCGTGGGTGTAAGGCGATGCGGCCCAGCGCCGCGCGCCGTCCAAGGCAGCGAACGAAGTCGCGCTTGATAAGATTGCGCGACCGCGAACGGATGTCGGCGGTGATAGCGCTCGCGAGCGCCGCGGTCCGCAGCGAATGCTCATTATGAGCGCTGGAGTGCACGCACGTGCGCTCTAGTGGCGAACGTTCGCACTAGAGCTGCGTTTCCCAGCGTTCGCCACTAGAGCGCGCCGGCGTGCACTCGTGGGTGGGTAAGGCGAGTGCACCGCCCAGCGCCGCGCGCCGTCCAAGGACAGCGAACGGATCACGCTTGATAAGATTGCGCGACCGCGCTACGGATGTCGGAGGGTGATAGCGCTCGCGAGCGCCGCGGTCCGCAGCGAATGCTCATTATGAAGCGCTGTTCAGTTCAGTTCAGGAGCTGTGCGTTTCGGTCCGTGAATTTTTGATCCGTTTGTTTTCGCGATGGCAAATCCTTTGCACTACAGGCACTGTTTTCATGTTTTTTTCCCTGTCACCGCCTTGTAAAGTTTCCTTTTTTTCTCTCTCTAGCAACTCCCCACATTCCATGCAGGCGCTAGAGGGGGAGGGGGAGGGGGGAGCGGGCGCCGCGATAGAGGCCTCCTCCCCTCCCCGCCCGGCGCGCGCGGCGCGCGCCGCCGCCGCCGCGCACCAAGACACCCCGCCTACCAGGCACCTCCAGAGGATGTGTCGTAGCTCAGAGCCAGCGTGCTCGCCCGACCGCTTCCGCCGCTGGCGCGCGCCACAGGAAGCGGGACTCGGGCGCGGTTCGAGCCACCCTCGGGCGGCGCGTTTTTGAGAACGGCGACGCCGCCGACCCCTGCGCTGCTGCTTCCGCGCTACCAACCTTCGCCGACAGAGCGCGCCGCACGCGCAGCTACCAACTTCGCCGCCAGGCGCAGCACCGCGCGCTTCCAC
>JAHLJT010009436.1:254825660-254849505 GCA_031308135.1 Acheta domesticus | reverse complement strand
TGTGTAAATATCATAAATTACACATATATTTTTGGAAACATGTTTAAATCTGTGTTCACAATGAATAGAGATTGTATCATTCCATTTGTAAACCTGCTTCATTTTGTTAGTCTTGGAGGATAAGTACTAAATGACAGAAACCAATATTTTTCAGCTTTTCAATTTTCCCTATTGTGCATATAGTGTTTTTCTGTTGTAAATTTCCTACTGATCTTCCTTTTGCGCACTGAAATTTTATGGGTTTAGCTAGTTTATAATAACTTACTTTTCATAACAGATTTGCCTATCTCGGAAAGAATTGTATTGAATTAAAATATCCTATGAAATTAATCAGTAAGTTGTCTAAATTTCCCGCAATAAATTTGAATTTTTCTACGATTTTTCCTGTAAAAAATCATAAAACGTAGTATGATACAGGACCAAGCATGTTTCCAATCATTATTGACCTTTTACGAACCAAACGTTGACCTGAAGATCATCGCGCTTTGAAAGTAAGCAACGACAGTTGCTGCAGACAAACGACGAAAAGTTGTTTACTCACCTAACACACAGTTGTGCTTTAATATACCAAGCGTTCACTTTATGTGTTACATTTAAATATGTTTAATGCCCCTGGAGAAGCAAGTTATTTACATGCCGACGGCGACGGAATTCTGGTATTTACCATAAGAGAAAATATTGAAGCAGCTGCGTGTGTTTAGGTTTTATTCCTCTATTTATGGGTATAAACATAAGTGAGAATATAAAAAAAAATAATTGCGTATCTCTGACTTCAACTCTGTGTGTGTGTGTGTGAGAGAGAGAGAGAGAGAGAGAGAGAAGAGAGTGAGTGAGAGAGAAAGTGTAAACAACTTCACATAGTATTATCAACATTTGGTCGCACAGTGGAATAATATTGTTGTTCATTTTTAGAATTTTACATCACTCTTCAACCTTCGTCGTCATCACTTCGTTTGATTGACTGAAGTGGCGGTCATCTTTCGCTGCTAGATAGCGAGATCCGGCGACGACCGCTAGGCTTGCGAGGTTTTCCTCAACCAGGTACCTCCCACCAGCGGGGCACCACCCCAGCCGAGGACAAGCTTTAAGCTGCCGATTAGTCTCCCGGTATGTGTGGTAGTATTATGCAAGTAAATGTAAGAGGGAGTAAGTAAGGGGTGACGATAGAGCAAGGAAGAGGAAGGAAAGATCGTGCGCGGCCTGTGGCCCATTCGTATGGGTGCTGCCCCAGCACTCGCTTGGTCTTGATCGAAGATACCAAGGAAAACTACCTATCAGAGCAGCCGACCGCTAGAATTCTCCTCTAGACACGGCTGAATACGACGACATCTCTGAGTAGTAGCTAGTATCGAATATCCTGCCGCCGTCCAGACTCGCACTCCGCCCTCGAATATTACCCGCACCCTAATTTTACGGGAGGTAATTAAAAAAAAAAATCTTGCTTGATACGGTCGCGATCATGCGACATCTAGCGGCACGACCGAGAAAGATTCTAAATGCCGTGACATATTCCATCGCGAAGAGGGGCCGTGACCCGCCACGTTATAAAAACCCGAAGAATAAACCACGCCTCCTTGTAACCACGTGCAACACGCTTCAAGTTCGCGTTATAGGCATGGCGCGAATATTACCCGCACCCCAATTCTCAGCTGGTAATTTATTTACGTATATAAAGTATTTACGGTAAACTCTCTCCTCCATATTCAAGCAATATCATGCATGAGGCGGGTGTCTGTATAATTTCAAACATTTTCCCACTCGCCCGCCCCTCTCCACAACAACGTAGGTCATTAAGAATTACGCGCCTCCTCTGATTAGCTCTCCCGGTTTTTTGTTGATTTCGGTCCGAATCAGTCTGGACCCCCACTCGGCCACCCAGCGCGCAGACGCCTTCGTCTCGGACGCTGCGATAAGCCAACGCACGCGAGGGCACAGGTCGGAAGGAGCGCCGAGCTTCCGCAACGATTTCTCTGGCAGCCGTTCTGGCCCCATTACTACATTGCCATTTCTACTACCATCGTCCTCCCGCCGATCCGCCCTCGTCGCCTGTGCCGTTCCGTCTCACCGCCATTCTGTGGCGCTGTCACAACCTCTCCGCCGATCCTCCAACGAGTTCTGTGGCTGTCAAGAGGAGAATTCTCCTCTGATAGGTAGTTTTCCAGTGGTTTCTGCGATCAGCACCAGGACGAGTGACGGAGCAGTACCCTAACAAACGGGTCACGGTCCGCGTGCGATCTTTCCTTCCTCGTCCTTGCCCTTACACCCACACACACACACTTACACGCGCTACACTACCATGCATTGGCATGCATTGCATGCACTTGGTGGCGGCGATGCTGTAACGGTTAGCATACCGTGCTGTTATACTCAAGTTCACGGGTTCAAACCCGATGGAAGCCATGGATTTTTAGGGGCGAAAGAATCCTTCCTACGCCTTCCTTCGGAGGGGAAGTAAAGCCGGTTGTCCCATGTTAGTAGATTTACTGCATGTAAAAGATCCTCAAGCCTAAATGACGCCTCTGAGCAAAATTCAATATCGCCTGTTTTGTCGCCCATTTCTCCGCTGCTAGGTGAAAGGAGCGTAGCGAAATTTGCGTGGTCAGACAGAAGAGCAGGCCTCATGGCCTGAGTCTCGCCACGTAAAATAAGGCAATTCATTCAATTCAATTCAATTCAAATGCATGCGGGAGACCAGTCGGGGGACTTAGAGCTTGTCCCGGCAAAGGCGGTGCCCCGCTGGTGGGAGACACCTTATTGGGGAAAATCCGTCGGTAGGTCCGCGCTGAATCTCACCATCCAGCAGGGAAAGATCACCGCCATCTCCCCTAGAAAAAAATACACTATACTGACGGGACTAATGACCTTAGCAATTGACGCGCCCGGAATCACTAACAATGAGTCAATCAATCACTTGATGCCGTGAGTCACCTAAGCCGCTTATTTATGTCGTCCGGCCGCCTTCGCCCTGTCGTTCCGCTCCACCGCCATTCTGTGACGCTGTCACCACCTCTCCGCCGACCCCGCTACCCCGCTCTGGCCCTTCCATTCATCTCCGACTCCAACCCCTCCACCGCCACGCTCTGCATCGCCTCCACGCCGCCGCCAGCCGCGCCCGGCGCGCCGCCCCGCGCCGCCTCCGGAGCGCCTTCGGCGGACGTGAGCGCCGCGTGCAGAGAAAGCGATGGCGTACGTGACTCGCGCGCGGTAAGCGCCCCGCGCGCCGCCCCGCCCCTCTCCAGCCCTTCACCACGGGGTGACTTCCCAGAAGGGGCGCTGCGGCCGCCGTCTGGCCTCGGCCACAACGCAGCCCTTGTCTCCCGCACAGTGCACATTCATCGCGCGCCCGCCTCCGTACACGCGAATGAACCGCTCGCCGCGGACCAGACAAGTCCACCGGCGGGCGTCGAGCGCTGGGAACCGGAGGAATGTACCGCTGCTCAATTTATACTACTACGCGAGCGGCAATAACGTTTTAGCACTGACTGCTCTTGAATGTTTCACCTGCTGAAACAGTCTTCGGAATGAAGTAATGAAATTGAATACAAAATAATTTTAGTCTTTATGATTATAATTTTTCACTTCATGATTGGTCACGATGAATTTATTTAATTTATCACAGCCCACCAATCAGTAAGTAAAGATGAGTTCTTCACTCCAATGTTTGATAAGCAAGAATCAATACGTTCAGTAGGCTAGAGTTGTAAAATCATCAAGATGAGGTCCGTATCACTCATTATTTTCAGCCCATCAAAACGACTAAGTACAGAAAGTATGAGTTGTCACGATCACTGATCTAAATGCACGAGGAATGAAAAAGAAAGTGTAGCACGGTTCTTGAACTCACGCCTCCTCTAATTAACTCATATTCTGACGAAAAGGTTTCGCGTCTCAAAGTTCCGAATATCGTAAAAGAATGATCTCATTAAATAGCTGCTCTAATGATTTTGAAATGATAATTTTAAAATGGTATGTTAAGACGTTATATTTTAATTAATTAGTTACTTATTTAATAATTATTGACACGCAGTGGCGTAGCCTGAGTTTTGGCTTAGGGTATGTAACTCGAGAAATGAGAAAATAATGTAAAACTCCTAAATATTCCTCATTCACCAATACCATTTCTGTCACATTGGTCAATTACAGCATACAAACAATTTTATATTTAAAATAAAAACTTATCCAGTCAAACTAATAATGCCTCACATACTTCAAGTATTTTACTGGTTGAAAGTTAGAAAAAGTTGACTTAAGTTCACGACCTAGCAAAATATAAATGTGTGTCCTCATACTTTAATAATAAGAGCTCTATCAAACCCAATGATTATCAAAATTGTACAATTCATATCATTTTGAGCCCATTAGAATTGGTATAATTTATAAAATGGAAAGTAATGATCTATAATAAAAATATAATACGAAAGAGAAAATCAATCAATTTACAGACACGTAATGAAAAACAGATGACAGTTGTCCTTTGCTGCTTACATCAAGGGTTTCATCCAGTATCGAGGAGACAAAAGAGGCTTTAGAAAATTCATTATTAATTTCATGGGACATTACCATGCTCACTCTTAAAATCCTATTAATTTGAATTTCTGGCGAGATTGCATGAAACACTGGAATTTCCATATAATCCTTGACAGTTTTATCATATTTCATTATTACACTTATATATTCCACGAAATTTTCTCTATTTGATGATCCCTATTTTCATTATGGCTTGAAAATACAAGCCCTTGTCTCCCAAAAAAGCATACAACTTGAATGAAGTGTGACAGAATTTCCCTATTTTCCCTTATCAGTGTTGTAGTGCTCAACATAGCCTGCGTTGGCCGTTTAAATAAAATTATATCCTCTCATTTTTTTTCAAATATTTTTAACTGTTTCTCACGTACTATAATTTGTCCACGGAACAAAAATACGACTCCATAATTATGTAGGCACTTTGGATCGCGTTGTGCTCGCCCTTCCAGGACAGAGATGTGTATTGCTCAGTCACATACCCTCGTGCATTCAACCAGCACAATCCCTAACCTAAATCGGCTACAATATATAGTTACTAAATGCATTAAAACACGGTAAATAAAACTTAAGTAAAACGACAATGTTCATTAATTAATCTCGTGCTCTTACAAACACCGAAGAGAACAATAAAGTTTCATAAAACGACAGATTTTTTGTGGGCACCTTGGATGTAATGGGTCATTGTGCATCTGATTCACAGCGCAGGCAAGGCGGCATTTCAGACAGATTCGTTCATCCTTGTGAAGAATCGAATTCTCAACGGCGCAATGTTTTGAAATATTACGAAATATTTTGTAGTAGAAAAGAACAAATGGACAATTTTTAATCGTTCATCCTTGTGAAGAAACTAATTCTCAACAGTGCTATGTTTGAAATATAATTAAATATTTTGTAGTAGAAAAAAGAAAATAACAAATGGACAACTTTTAATCATTTTAAAATAAAAATAGCTGATGTTGTCAGGGGTATGTAACACATCATCCACATCCATGGACGCTACGCCCCTGTTGACACGTTAAATTAACCTTCACCACCGATTGAAAGGTAAATTCATTACACTTTTGATTGGTGTTTCCCAGCTCGTCCACTGCTATGGTCGTTACTCCCGTAAGTGTACTCCTGTATGTTTTAATCGAGGGGGTAGTGGTGGCGTGGCGGCGATCTTCTTCCTCAGAGTGGCCAAATCCGGCGCCGACGTACAGCTTGCGGTGTTTTCCCTAACCAGATATCTCTTACCAGGGGGCACCGCCCCAGTCGGGATAAACTCTAAGCTCCCGACTAGTCTACTGACATGAGGTGAAAGTGTAATGCATGCAAATAGAAGTGTGTGTGGGTGTGTAAGTGAGGATGCGACGAGGAAGAGAAAGGAAAGATCACACGCGGTTCTTGTCCCGTTTGTGAGGGCATTGCTCCGGCATTCAGCTAGTATTGATCGGAGAAACTACGGAAAACTACCGATCAGAAACAGTCGGCAGCGAGAATTCATCTCCAGACAAAATCCATTGTAGTAATTGCGAATACATTTGATTAATAAAATCTGTTATTTCCTGTACAATATTGCCACACTCATTAACACTCATGGCCCTCTAGTGCTCTGGAAACCTTGGCTGCAGGAATGAATGTGTGGATGCGCATGAGTTGCCCGACGTGAAAGATAAACAGAAGAAGACGCTGTGAGGCTGTCCTCCCGCCTCTTGCTCATCCCTCGGGTTCCCCGCTTGTTCGTAAATTGCGCCTTGTTTGGCCAAGAGGTGCGCACGTGGGACAGCCCGCGTAGACGGTTCTTCCCCTCCACCCCCCCCCGTGTTTGCCCTGCTCTTCGCTCATTCATCCAACATGAGGCTGGCTGATGAGTCCGTTGGAGTAGCGTCTGTGCCAGTTTGCCCGTCTTGCTTCTTCTGCTCTCTCTGTCTCCTTGGCCGCTATCCTCCGCTCAGCAGAGTCTGCTTGCTAATCAAGCAGCGTCGGGCTTTCTCAACTTCCCTGGGGTCTCAAAGTTTATCTCCTTCGTCCAGAGGTCGCAGATGAAATTCTGATCTTCCCTGAATAGCTGCTAATTAGACCTTCCCTTGAAAGAGGCTTTCCTGGTTCTCAAAATACATTTTTCACAACCTACGTGACTTGCATTCTGTTTTTACCAAAGGAACCATCAATCATGCAGCCTCTTGCTTCGTTATTGTCAAGGTAAAGTCAATCGGACGTTTTCTTCAAATTTTTAAGATCTGTCATACGACGGTTCTAACATTTATTTTGATATCTGAAGTGGAAAGTAAGATGGCTCAATATTACAATTCAATGTTCTGGATTATATTGTTATTTACCATCAAAATTCATGACACAGGGTAGTTTCACTTCTTTATTTATCGTCTCAATGAAAATTCGTCAGAATGCACCGTCAGAGACGAAAAATGTAGTTCATAAACATTATTTGCATGTTAATTGTTACTTATTAGTATTATTCCTCTAATTCACAACTAAAGATGTGAGTCGGTTGAATATAAAATCTACTACAGGTTGCATCCAGCTTCGTAAGGAGCAGATCCAGAGACCGCCGGTGCCTCTTGCGCAAAATGTGGACTGTTCCCAAAAAAGTAATGTATTATTATTATTATCACCTTCAGATGTGAATCCATAAGGCAAATGCAATTTGGAATATTATCCTTAAATAAGTATCCAAGGTAATTATTTTCGTAAAACTATTTGAAAAAGATAAACAATTTTGGTCGAAAAAGGTATAATTTTTGCAACAAAAATCAGGTATTTTTAGAGAGAGAACTTCCAACTAAACATAGTCTACACATATTTTATATTTGGTAGACATAGGTATTCGATATTATATATTTGTTAACTTTATTTCCAGTTAAACTACTTGACAATTAATTTTAATTTTATTATAAATAAAGATACAGAAAACATTATGTTCACTAAAGGCTGTAAATAGTAGTATAGCCTTGTATTTGCTTATCACTCTTATTTGCAGCACATTTATTTTTAGCTTTTCAATTTACACTGTTATTATCGTTATATGACAAAATGTGTGACCTATTTACAAGACTGGTAAAACAAGCCTGACGCGTAGGCAATACAAGGAAAAATTCGGATAGTAACAGGAGCTCCAGGAAAAAAAAAGTGATCTTGTTTTCCGGGCTATTTGCTCGAAAATGTCTGTTGTGGGCAGTTCCGCGTTTACTTTTGTCTCCATCGACTCTACATCTCCGCCATTCAAATTCCTGCGCCACGTCATCTCTCGCGAGAGTCTACTCCCGTCGCCGTTATGTGGACATCCGGGCGCAGCGGGTTCCACTTGGAACTTCGGAGCGTGGACAAGAGGCTCGCATTTTCCGCGTTATAACCTTCGCGGCGCCTGCTTCAGACGTCAGGACGCGACCTGCCGCAACTGGTTAGCACCTGAGCGGCGCTTACTTTAGCACTTTCAGTGGGCGGGAAATCCCCCAGTGAGCGAAAGATACTTTTTGGGGAACCTCCGACAAAAAGAAAAAGGATTTGTGTTTAAGAATGTAATGCCAATATGTAAACCGTTACTTGCCCATGGAACGGCTGAGGGCGCCAAAACGAGTGCGCACTGGCATGGCGCGTCAGGAATAAACACACTTTCACTTGCGATGCGTAACCCTCGCCCCATCGCTTCCTCCATCGCCTCCGGCAAAGCTGTAGCGCCGTCCTTCGTTTAGTGTGTTTGCGAAAACGAATCTAGGTCACGATTGTCAATCTTTAAGATGTTTATGGTTCTAAAAATTGGCAGATGTGGAACATTATAAAAGAGTTGTAGATTAATCCTTCAGAAGATATTAACTATTGAAGGTTTACATAAAAATGTGTTTTGAAAACAACTCGATTAAACTTTTAACTGGTTGCATACGTTTGATACGACGTGATCTCAAAGAATGTAACTATTTTCTAACTTGGTTTCTTAAGAAGACCCATAGGCAGCGAGATCACAAAACCAAGAAATATAATTTTAACACCCCACACACTTTGTTTTGCTCTCTTGTGAACTTTCCTTTGTCACTTTTCTGTCTCTTATTTGTTTGGTGGTTTCCTGTTAGGTAAACTAAGTGCAGTGCCGAATCCAAAGATGGCGGTCGCGCGTATTCAATGGGGAGAGACACTTCTGAAACAATGTTGAATACTCACACGTGCGGACTAATATTTTTTTTCGGAAAGGCCAAGAGGATCTACACGAAAATAAATGTGTACGTGAATTAGTTTATTAGCAATGTTCGTTGGTTAACCAAAACAAAGGTTTCAAAACGTCAAAAAACAAGGCAATTGTTACGGAAGATTAAAAACAAATTATTCGTAAATATTTATATACAGGAATTAATACATTATGAAAGTGCTCGAATAAACGAAAACATTTTGCACTCTCAAAAAAGTGCTACTTAACCATTTAGGGCTCAAACAGAAATATCGCGACAGTCCCTAATTGAATAAGATTGCCTCCGTGGTTTGCGTTATCAGATGGTGGAGTATACGGAAGTTAATTTATAATCTAATATTGAAAATGAATAATTCTTTCTGTTTTTTCCTTGATTATAAAGACGACTTCATTCATATCTTTTCATCTATCTCTCCTCATGGGTATGCACGTCTCTTTTTGAGGACGTAGGGCACAGTTTACGAGTTAATGCCTAATGGCGACGTGTGTTGCAGCGGAGCGAGTGATGCGGATAACATGTGCGCCTGTCAACTTTTTTATAGAATAATATTTATATTTGTAATTGGCCATTATACATATGTCCCGTAAAGGGTAATTGGTGTCGCCGCCGTTAGATCCCGCGGTTCCTAGTCGGATCCTTCACATAATTAACGAATTCCTTAATCCGTGACTTCGCATAATTAACGAATTCGGCTAGTGACATCCGGTTTCGAGGTCGTGGCCTATCAGGAGAACCATCCCAGCATTCGCCTGGATGACGGAGGGAAATCATGAAAACCCCGGCCAGGATGGCCGGCACGGGGCTTGAACCCGGGCCTCCCGAATTCGAAATCAGCGCTCTACGCCCTGAGCCACTTCGCTCGATGTAGCATTACATACAAAGCCCTAAATTTTCCTTAAAACTGAGGCAGGCGCTGCTTCGGAATAATTTCCTATCCAGCGGCAGCAAATATTCGGTGTTTTGCGTCGATGAAGTCCTACTCCATTCTCAAAACCGTCTTCTTACTTGAACCTGTGAGAATATTTCGCACATTTTAAATCATTGTTTTAAAAATAATCCGTTCATACTGCAACTCAGCTATGAATGTTTCTAACAACATGTGTTAAGGGGGGATACCCTCCAAAATACAACACAACGTATAAAATTGTCTCAGTTTGTATATAATGAGGATGTTGAGAATGACTTGAATGTTCGGGTTGTTCAATTGTTTATTTGATATGTTCAATTTTTAAATTTTTTCAATTATTTACTCTAACACTAGGTTTCAATCGACGCGCGTGTGTACTAAACCGGGTTTGTCAAATCAGGATACAGTCAGATGAGGCGGATCCGATGAAGAACACGGCACGGCAATTATGTATTTATCGGCTTTAGTCGGCCTTTGCTTAGTAACCTTTATCTTTATTGTGTTTGAAGAGATGATATAGTGAATTTGTTCATGTTTCATCAGCGCTGATGTCAAATTTATGAGGAGAGACAATATTTACCGACGAGAAATATATCGCGATATAATTTGTTTAATTGAAAAAAATATTAATATTGAGTTCCAACTCCAGGACAAAAGTTTTCTGGAATGAGCACATGATATTTGAAATCTCTTCATTTTAAAATATTTTAATTCTAAAGGTTATTCAAAAATTAATTATTTTATATTGCTGGTCATTATTTTCATAATTTATGTCAAATTATTAACTTCAACGAAGGGACGCCGGACGTATCGAAACCTTCCTTATGTAAAAATGTAGAATTTAGATATTGTAGTAATGATTTCGAAGAACAGCAACAGTTTGTAGTAAGATTGTACTATAAACGTGCCTGACGATCGATCCAATTGTCCCAACTTCTGTGGGATAGATCAAACTGAAGAATTTTACAAACTTTGGAATTTTTTATTTAAAACGTTAAATTTATTTTTCCACCAATTGCTCTCATGTAAGTCTATTCTGGACCAGGGGAATAGAATCTAAGGGTCACCTGGAGCGAGGGGACCATTATAATACATTATCACATTCTCCCAGCTACCATTATATAAGCTTAAGTATTTTTTATAAAGACTTTATGTACCTTGAGCTTAAAATCTCTCTGTCAGATCTTTTGTATGACATACAGACCTACACGCATCTATCCATAAAGACACGATAATACGAACTTTATTCGTCTCAGAACTATCAGAACGGATTCTACCACCGAAATCTCGACCTCAATTTTTTGTGCCGATTCCAATTCTTTTACTCAAATACTACGTACACTCGTCAATTTTTGATTTTTTTTATTGATCGATGATTCTGGATGCGTCAACGTTTAAGGCCATTATTCCCATAAGTGTAGTGCATGTTTTGTCATAGGCGGTGTCGGTGATCTCCCGCTGAATGGCGAGATGCGATGCCGACCTACGTCGGCTGGCGGATATTTCCCCAGACCAGGCATCTCCCACCAACGGGGCAGCATCCCAACCGGGAAAGCTCCAGTCATGTGTGCTAGTGTAGGGCATGTATGTGTGTGTGTTACTAACATACAGGTGAGGATAGAATAAGAGTAAGGATCTAGCTGACAAACTAGTGAAGAAAATCCTGCCACCGTCGGGACTTACGATCCCCCAGACATAGGCACTGCAGTGGCATCAGTTGATGCCCAGAGCTACCTTTGCCGATATATAGTCGTTACAAAAGAGGAAGGTTCCAGGATTATTTATTTAAAGATGGAATGGGGATTAAAGCTCAAAATGATTTTCTTGATATTCACAGAAAGAAAAATTGTTTCTATATAATTAATGAATATTTTGCTCTTTAGTCGAGGAAAAATATTGTTCTTTATATAAATTATTACATTTATGCGGATGAACCTAGGAGGATTCATAGTAATAAGAAAGGATAATATTTCTTTCAGTTGTATTACGCAGGGGCGGATCCAGCCGATCGTTTTAGATAGATATATAGATATTTATTTCCACAGATAGGTTTATGCAACCTGGTGGCAGAACACTAAAATTTACTTATTATAATTAAGAATTAAATACAATGTAACTTAAAATAATTTTAAGACAGTAATATTAATAATAATATAACAATGATGACAATAAAAGCTTTAACAACAATAACCGCATTAATTCTACATTTTATGGTGGTCTTCTACAGATATTTTTACATCAATAAATACACGAATTTTTATTACACTGACGTCCACTCCACTTCACTTCACTTCACAACACGTTTCCACACTTCAATACGAATACCACTTAAAATATAATTATATATTTAATAAAGTAATGCATTTAATAATTATTACAATACTAATTATGGTAACAGTAATTAGTAATAATAATAATAAAATAACTGTTTTAATAAACCTAAATTACTTACTAAATATCTTGGTTAATTTACTTTTAAATCTTTGAACACCTTGAGGAAAGGGTTCCAAGGCTGTCGCAGGCAACTTATTCCAGTCCGTTATTGTTCTATTTGTAAAGGAAAATTTTCCAACATCTGTTCTCTGTGGCCTGAACTGTATTTTGTGCTTGTGATCCCCTCTACTAAAATACGTGGGTCTACTGAGCCGGATGTGGATATCTTTCCAAGCTGGATAACCGACATACGCTTTGTACAAAGCACAGAGTCTTGCCTTAACCCTCCTGATTTCTAGATATTTCCATTCTACTTTCTTACTATTGCTTCGGAAAATAAGTTTACTCGCTCGCTGTAAGGGTCCCAACATACCGTCCCGTATTCCATTAATGGGCAAACTAGAGATAAGTAAGCTAATTCTCTCGCTTTCGCAGAACTCTTTTTACTATTCGCATAGTAAAATGCAAAGATCTCCATGCTTTCCCCTACGACAGAGTTTACTTGATTTTCCCAACTCAATTTGCAATCAAAAATTATTCCCAGGTACTTACAAGGCAAGACTCTTAGTAGGGAGTAATGGCCGTAGCTGCGACGGAAGTGGGGTTAAATGCAACCCGCACTACACAGGCCCACCCCTGTAAACACCCGGCGCCACGAGATAAACCCCTGTGACGTCCACAAGGTCGCTGTGACGTCACAAGGCCGCCGAGATAGCCCCCTGTGCCGACACAAGGCGCCGCGCGCCCTGGCGGCGAAGCGTGGAAGCGCGCGTGTGCGCGCGCCCTGGCGGCGAAGCGTGGAAGGGCGCGTGTTGCTGCGCCCTGGCGGCGAAGCGTGGAGCGCGCGTGTGCTGCGCCCTGGCGGCGAAGGTTGGTAGCGCGCGTGCGGCGCGCTCTGTCGGCGAAGGTTGGTAGCGCGGAAGCAGCAGCGCAGGGGTCGGCGGCGTCGCCGTTCTCAAAAACGCGCCGCCCGAGGGTGGCTCGAACCGCGCCCGAGTCCCGCTTCCTGTGCGCGCGCCAGCGGCGGAAGCGGTCGGGCGAGCACGCTGGCTCTGAGCTACGACGACATCGTCTCTGGAGGTGCCTGGTAGGCGGGTGTCTTGGTGCGCGGCGGCGGCGGCGCGCGCGCGCGCGCCCGGGCGGGGAGGGGAGGAGACCTCTATCGCGGCGCCCGCTCCCCCTCCCCCTCCCCCTCTAGCGCCTGCAATGGAATGTTGGGGAGTTGCTAGAGAGAGAAAAAAAGGAAACTTTACAAGGCGGTGACAGGGAAAAAACAAACATGAAAACAGTGCCTGTAGTGCAAAGGATTTGCCATCGCGAAAACAAACGGATCAAAAATTCACGGGACCGAAACGCACAAGCGCCCTGAACTGAACTGACAGCGCTTCATAATGAGCATTCGCTGCGGACCGCGGCGCTCGCGAGCGCTATCACCCTCCGACATCCGTTCGCCGGTCGCGCAATCTTATCAAGCGCGACTTCCGTTCGCTGTCCTTGACGGTCGCGCGGCGCTGGGCGGCATCGCCTTACCACCCACGAGTGCCACCGCCTGTGCGCTCTAGTGGCGAACGCGGGAAAACGCCAGCTCTAGTGCTAAACGTTCGCCACTAGAGCGCACGTGCGTGCACTCCAGCGCTTCATAATGAGCATTCGCTGCGGACCGCGGCGCTCGCGAGCGCTATCACCCGCCGACCATCCGTTCGCCGGCTCGCGCAATCTTATCAAGCGCGACTTCCGTTCGCTGTCCTTGGACGGCGCGCGGCGCTGGGCCGCATCGCCTTTACCCACCCACGAGTGCACGCCTGTGCGCTCTAGTGGCGAACGCGGGAAACGCAGCTCTAGTGCTAACGTGACGGTAATGTGAGGATATGCTAGAGAGAAAATAAAAGGAAACCCTACAAGGCGGTGACAGGGGGAAAAAAAACATGAAAACAGTGCGATAAGAATTAAAATTTTTTTTATTGAAACCAAATGATACACGGTAAAAAAAATTTTAATTCGAAACATTTTTCATGATACATGGTAAAAATAAATTCGATATATTTTATTCAACAGCCGTTTTACAAAAGGTCGTCGTGGTTACTGGTGGCGATGGTCCTTTGTAAATGGGCAAGTGTCTTATCAATCTCCTTCTGGATCTTGTCGTCCACATACCCTTTCGTGGCAGCGTCTGTCTTTGCCTTGGGCGGCGCCATGTTGACGACGCGGGTTTGCAGCACGTTGACGTTTCCCAGTTTGCTGTACCGGAGCGGCGGAAGTTTTTCTAGCTGCTTTTTGACGTCTCGAATGTTGCGGTCGACGTACGCTTTGTTGGCGGCATCTTTTTCTTCTTGCGGATACCCCGTATTCGAAATGCGCCAAAGATCGGCGTTATAGGGGACTGACCTCGCTCCATCTGCGCAGACAGTTGGATTGAGTATCGACCACGCGTTTGTAGTGAAGTCGTGACAGGATTGATGAGTTCCCGCATGGCCCTATCGGCATCGTCCCATCGTCAATCGACGAACGTGGTCGGTTTGCCCATGCACGTACTCTTTGGTGGCAACGTAGTCAGGTAGTTGGCAAAATTCTATGTCCTCCTCTTCATCTTGCGAGTTCACTCGGTCATCATACACATCATCGTCCTGCTCCTCCTCTGACGAGTCGACGAAGGCCTCCTTCGCGTCTGCTCGGTTGGCGCTCATGATGAACTGACGGCGGCAGCGTTTCAACGCGGCGTTTTATAATCGGCGGCGGATGTGATGACGTCACATCCTACTCTTCCTCAGAGCTGTCGTCACTGGGCTCGGAAGAGATGACTTCGGCGCTGTCGTCACTGGGGTCGATAATAGGAATATACAAATTGAGTCGTTCAGTTATATCAGGCACGTGACGAGTTGTTGCAGCAGCACGTCGTCGAACCGTTTCCCGAACTCGTTTCCATGCGTCGTCGAAGGAGCACGTGTCGCAGAGCTCGCAGAATCTGGAAAACCGTTGGCCTCATGGGTGAGGGAAGTGTGCACATGGCGGTGCAGAGATGGATGATCGTTTGTATAATGTATGAGTCATCCACCATCGATGCCATGACGTCTTCCACTAGATTCGGAAAAGCGCCGTGTCTTTCGCGCTCGAGTGGAGGTTTGAGGATCGTGGCGACACGTAGGACACGTGTTGGACATGTTCTAACCACCTTTCTTATACACGTAACACAAAACAAGTGATTGCATGGCGTGCGCGCCATTCTAGGAGGAGGAGTGGCATCGTTGAAACATATGCTGCAATATTCATTGATGCGTGATGCTTCGTCTTCAGGCACTTCCACGAAAGGGGGCGGAAGAGACGATGTCATCGTTCCCCCGTTTTAATTGTTTCACTTCACAGCGCTAAGCAGATAAGAGCAGCGAACACGCACACAAAGTTCAGAAGAACAAGTCCGATCTCGATGCTATCTAGGCAGCTCATCATATTTTTTTCGATTCACAGTTCAAGACAAGTTTACAGTATACGCAATCTTCTTTCAACACCGGGGGTCCGCTGTTTGTGATGCAAGCAGACGACAAAGTCTTCGACTCGACACGAAGGACACGCTTTCCTCGACGGGGCGTTGTCGTCGTCCTCCGAGTAGTGTTGTCGGCAAGGCTGGCGGAGAGCGATGCAAAAGCGGCAGTTTCGCTTCGGCGGCGGCGGCCCGTCGATCGCGCGTGCGTCCGCGATTCCAATGCTCCTTTACACGGACGAACTTCTTGAACGCGAGGGGTGATGTCGGGTGGCTTCGGGAAGTTTCTCGAAAACGCGCTCCACCTGGTGAGGCTGCACCCAATGACACAAAAATTCGACCGGTAATTGACTCAACGTCTCCGAGTCGAGAAGTGTAGCGCGCCGTTGACTTCACGCAACTTTCGGAGGGCGCGCTCGATGTCTTCTCGCGTCTCTTGTCTGATGCGCTCCAGCGGTCCGGGCTGAGTGGCAGTTGTGTTACGACGGAACGCTCTGCATCGTAATGATGAGCGCAGCGGCGGAGAGCGGCCTTAAAAGTGCGCGAGTTTTTATCGTCGTCGAACGGAAGCGAACATCCGTCTAGATGTCTGCCCACCTGCCGCAGTAAGTACGCAGCCATTCGTAGAGGGCGATGACGTGACGCCCAGCTAGGCTGACGTCACCGCAAGCGTAGATGTCGCGGGACCGCGTGTAAGCACTCGTGTAGCGGAGGACAGCCGAAACTCCGCGAGATCGAGAACGCAGCAGCCTTCTCCTTCCATGTACTCCTCCCAACCACCTTTTCTTCTCACCTCCCTTGACGTATAATGTTTGTCGCACCTTTTAAAGCTGAACCTAATCACAGAAGCTCTGTCGTCATAATTGTAACTCCCACTACTCCACGGCGGTGTGGCGGGATGGTATTGTTTGATCCACTCCACATGTTTCTTGTCGTCGCTGCCTCAATGTATGGAAAGGTCGCGGTGGACGAAAAATGAATGTCCTGAATGAGTCGATCGGGATCGTCATTGTCTTTTGATTGGCGTATGACGGCCAACACTTTGATGTTGAAGCGTTTGTCGAGAGTATAACCTTGCAGATCCACGACAGCTGTGGATCCGCGATGGACCTGTGGGGCCATGAGTTGGAGGATCTGTCTCCTTTTTCTTATTCTTCTGGAACGACGATCGTTGCTATAGAGGAGCGGTTTCACCTCACGCTCGACAAAGACTTCGTTCTCGTGCCACGCTGCGGCCGATGTCGATCGCAGCGTCCTCGTCGCACGACGCCGCTGCCTCGGTCGATGTCGGCGTCGCCGTCCGCGCAGCAGTCTCCTCGGCGGCTTCGTCCCACGTTTGCTCCACGCTCAACACATGGATGCTTTCCAGCCGTTCTTTAGTTTCTCTAACGAGGTGTCCTGTTCAGGAGGAGGAGGAGGAGGCGGCGGTCGTTCCGCGACGAATGTTGAATGTAAAGCATTTCTCACGTAGCGCATCATGCTTCCGCACAGAAACGGATTGGCGGCGCGCATGCGCAAAGCAACTCTCTCGCACAAAGAGTGACGGTCGTCGTGTTGCCGTCAGCTTTCTTATACTCGCGTGTTGACGACAGCAGACAGGAAGTGGAGCGCGACTCTTATCGTTCCCCCACCCACTTCAAGGACTCTTCGGTTTTCGCCTTCAATGTCTCTCGCATGCACCCACGAATTGTGGCGTGAGTCGAAACCGAGCCATTTCACGAGGCGAAGCGGGCCCTTTTTCCGTACGACGCGCTCGACTAAATAGTGATCGGGAAATCGCGTGCGTTGCAATTCTTCGGTGTAGAAGCGCCCCTTGATCGTTTCGCCTTTCAGGTCTTCTAGCGATTACGTGACGGGATTCGAGAGGTGCACACGAACGATTTTAAAGAGTTCGGTGCCCCTATCGCGCTTCGTAGCCTTTCCGAAACGGCGAGCTCTTGTACGTGCTCACCCGAACGATGTCGCCGACTCGAACTCGATTGTTCCTCAGGAGACGGCGGATCGAGCGTTTTCACTCGGTCGTACACCGTGCGCATGAGGCTGTCGTCTTTCTTCACGTCTTTCGGTTTCATGCCGATGGTGCGATGTTTGGTATTGTTGTAATCTCGGAGGAGGTCGGCGAGCATGAGGGTCCAGCGTCGCGTCCCCTCGGCGGTGAAACGCCTCCACATCCGCTCCTTGAGCGTTCGATTGAAACGTTCGACGACGGCGGCCTTCACGTTGTGAAAAGGTGGAATAATGATGAATGCTCGCGCTCTCGGAGCCACTTGTTGAGCGCGGTATTGTAAAACTCTGTGCCTTGATCGGTTTTGCAGGTAGCGGGGCTCTCGGCGCTCGACGTCCACGATGCGGTCGAAAGCCTTGACGACTTCCGCTCCGGTCTTTTTCTTTATCGCTTCCGCCCAGGCGTACTTGCTGTACCACGTCGATGACGGTGAGAATGTAACGCATCCCTCGATTGCTTTTCGAGTACGGTTGCATGTCGACCAAGTCGGCTTGCCACAAATCATCGAATCCTTTCGTCATCGTCCGCCGTCTTTCGTAACGACGACGGGCAGGCGCGTGCAATTCCGCAGCGAGTCCTTGTCGAACGGAGGTCGTCGTCGTCTTCTTCTTATTCTTCTGCATGGTCAGAGGAGCTAAGCGATAATACCGGCGTCACGCAATTCATCTTCTATTTCTACTATTTCTCCGTCGAGTCCGTTGTTACGGCGGTCCGCGAAGCGTGTAAGAGACGCAGCCTCTCCACGAGCGTGTTCGGATCGCGCCAATATTTGTAGTCTGGCGCCGTCACAAAACGTAGTCCCCTCCCCGTTCTCTTTCGTTTCATCATTTCAAGTCTTTTGCTTCGTCTTTCCCCCGCGAAAGAGGCGAGATAATTTCACGATATTTCAGTATATTATCCTTTGTGTTAAAGTGTAAATTCGGTCTGTAATTCACCTTGTGTGCGGAAGACAATCGAGAATCTTTTTGTATTTCTTCAAATCGTCTTTCGTGACATCTCTCCGGTTGGGTCGTTGCTCGAAAAGTAGTTCGAGGAGGCCTGGCTCTGGGTAGAATTTATGTCCCTGAACGGAGAATGCTTCCTCGTCCGGGTAAAGCTCTATGACGGCGTTACCGATTTGAGGTCGCCCTCCTATATAGTACGGTCCGTACGTGGTATCTCCTACACCGATTGCAGCATTTTGCAAATAGGTTACCAATTGATCATAATGTTGACTGCGAACATCTCTATTTCTTACTTCTTCGTTCCCTTCTTCCAACTCTGGGAGTGTTTCGAAAGAGGGATAAAAGACATCGTCATCATCTTCTTCTCTTGATTCCGATTTGATAGGAACAAGCGTAGTAGAAGGTTGAACGGAAGACGATGATGGTAGGTGGGTTGCTATTAGTTTTTTCCCTTTTTTTTGATGGCGGTGCAGCGCTTTCGAGACGGGCGCCGTGAGATAAGTATCGAGGAATCGATTGCGCATCGTTTCGGCTTCTTGCAGCGTGTTTATTTTTTGTCGAATGTTTTCACGAGCCTTCTCCACCTCCATTTTCAACCTCTCTTCCGGCGTGTCGGATCGAAGGGGAGCGGGCGGTGAGGAAGGAGGAGGAGGAGGAGGACCCGACGCGGTGTCTTTTCGCGCAAGCTCTTTTTCGCTTGCTCAAGCGCGTGGAGCGTCTTCAAGTCTCGCTTTGGTCTTTTGGGCTGTTGGTCTTGTTCACTGCCTCCTTTTCTTCTTCTTCTCACGTACCTCGAAGTGGTTTTTATGTTTTTCACGCGCCCTCCTATTTTGGATTTTACTTTCATCACACCCGCCACACCGAGCGCGGCAGCTCTTTCACCGAGACTCGCGTCGCTGGACTTGACCCGCTCCCACGCTGCTTTGGCGAGCGCTTCGTCCGCCCTTTTGCGTTTCCTCACCTCCTTTGTAGTTGTGGTAGGCGATGTCGTGCTCTCGACACGCTGCGTCCAAAGGATTAATACCGCGGTCGCCTCTTTGCAGCTCTTCATGAGCTTCGTACCGGGTCCGCAAAATTGATAGCCACCGGGAAATGTGTATTTCGAAGGGAAGTTTGTCTATCGGCCCGGATTCAGCACCCGTCCTATGATGCCTCTTCCGCGCCGCCCCCCCGCCGCGCTCGCGCGACATTGAAATGCTGTCGCACGTACACCATGGCGTAGAGTGAAGTCTAGTTGCGAAAGCAAAGTGATTATATAACCTAAACTTACGTCCCCCCACGTGCGTCGGCACGAGAAACGGTCGAAGCCCGATCGGTATCGTCCCTGTTGAAGCGCACTAGGTTTGCAGATCACCGCAAAAAGCAAAACCGGTCTGTGTTCCACACGTCGGCGCACAGCGCCTTAAAATCGTGGAAGGTCCTAAAATCGTTTCGACGTGTTCTTTGTAAATGTACTCGAGGTGTTGTCGTCTTGCCGGAAGATGACAATCATATTCGCGTTATCGCGTAAAAAACTGTTTGGGAATTTGGTTGTACGTTTGACAGAGATAGAGCACGTCCGTGTGTTTGTGCCTTTCCGGCCGCAAAGGAGGCTTTGATGCAGTCTTGTTTTTCGGTGCGCGATGTCGTCGAAAATGAAAACGCGTCGGGGACGCCTCGGCCGGGGGGCACGATGCTATCGTGCTGCGTAAACGAATGAAACGGTGCGATTTTCGTCGCAGACTTGCTTCAAGTACGCTTACATGGCTGCGTTCGTGTCTGTGGTGGAATATAAATACACGTTGCGGAACGCCAGCCCGAAACTGGCCGGTGAAAGAAGCGAGACGACCACGTTCGTCTTGCCGCAACCGGAAGGTCCCACGATAAGAGCGCGCACGCTATCGGGGGGGAAAAGCGGGCCCGTGTCGACTCTTTGCCTCGTCCTCTTGTCCGCGCCATAAGGCCGTCACGTTACACGACGGGCAGTGTGGTCGATTGTTGAACAACGTCCATCATCACAACCCGTGCGAGAGACTGTTGTCCTTCTTCGAAGGACGCGCTGTTTTAAAACAGGAGATCTAAGGAGAGAGGGGGAAGGGGAAGGATGACTACTCACGGCGTGTGTGAAGGGACGAGAAAAAAAAACAAAAACAAATAGAATCATGTGTTTTTATGACCCTTTCAAAATGTTTACATGTTAATGACCATTTTCTGCGCTGGAGGTCGCCATCGATGCAATCGTCATCTCGACCGCTCTCGTAACCATGTGCCGCGTTGCGCGCGCATTCGCTGACCGTCTCCAGAGGAAGAAGATCGCAGCAGACCGTATCCGGTGAGGTTGGCGGCGTCGTTCGGTCTGTCGTCTTCTTCTCGTTGTTCCGTCGACGCCGAGTCGATGGTGTTGTTTTCTTCTTTCGCTCTTTTGGTTTTGCGACCTTTCCGCCGTTCTTCTTCTTTTCGATGTACAATGCCGCGGACATGGATGATCGCACGCAGAAGGATAATCGAGAGGTGGTGGAGTCGCTGATCTCACCTCCTCATCCGCCATGTGTCTACACCGCACTTCCAAAAACTGCTGCGAGTTGCGAATCGTAAGAAGAGGTCGAACCGCCCACTTCTTCTTCGTCTTCACCAGCGAAGTCGATGGATGATATCTTCTTCTTCTTCTGCGCTCTCGTTTCCGCGATTGACACGAACATCCTCTCTCGTGAAGGAAGGACAAGAAGAAATGAAGGCGGCGAGCGAAACACGCGACCTTCTTATACCATGACGTTTTTCTTCACCACAAAGTCATCGATTGGTGCGTACAGCACTTCCGTTTTGTAGATAATGAGACAATACGCCGTGACGTTCGCTGGCATAGCTGTACCCGTTTCCCACGTGATCTTGATGTCGGTTTTGCGAGGGGAGGACGGCAGACTCTCTGGAGGAGACGTCCCATACGATAATAGGAAACCAACTATTCACATACCAATATTCCATATTCGATATGGGATTGCGATTGTAGTAAGAACGTTCCGCTTTTTGCATCATTTCGTAGAGATACGGTTTGCCATTTTTCAGGTATCACTGGTATAAAATTTTACGTTGCATAGAAGTTCGGAATAAGGGTAAAACTCGCGTTTAAATACAGTTTTGCTCTTGTCATATCGTTACCGTCGAATTCGCCCGAATTCTGTTTCAGGTTCGCGTCTTTCCCCGTTTGCATTCCAAAGAAAATGTACAGGGGATTGTTCCTCTTTGGCGGCATGTCTTTACCGTCCACTGAAACGGTCCCTTTTCCGCCGCTTGGAACGTTGGGGTATTCGTGAATTTCCCATCGTCTGAATTGCATGGGGGATCGGGCGCCGACTGTCCAGCACTCTCGTCACCGCGAGGGAAGCAGCATCGCTCAGCGTCAAATGAGGCATTCTCCAAATCACGTCCGTCACGGTAATCGTTGTTTCGTTCGGCGATTCCGCTGTCGTCGTGAGACATCGATTATCATGACGCCCTCGAATGAGAACGAGGTCGTGTTTCACGCCGGTCATGACGCGCGTGTGATCTTCGAAAAATCCCATCCACAGTCGTAACGGCCACGATACCGTAAAATTTCCCGCCCGTCGAACTGAAGCATGAACTTGGTGTTGCACTTGCCTGACTCGTATAACTTGAAGATCTCGGTCCAAAACGCATTGCCGAACGATCTTCTTTCTGCTGGCGAAAGGAAACACACGTCTTCATCGTGCTCGTGATGCCTGGATTTCTAACGACGTCGACGATCACGTTGTTGATTCGTAACGAATTTCGCTAAAAAGAAAAGCGAAAGCGTTGTTGATCAATTCGCAGTTGGTGCGATCTGTGGTGTCCTTTTGACGGCAGATCCCGCGATGACGAGCGAACTCTCGCAAGGTAAGAGAACGGCATCCTTATTCATGATAGTAATGCGAATTTCGTCGTTTTGACCAAACGATTTAATGTACGGAAAGTGTTCGTGAACAGCTTCGTTGACGATGTGGTGCTTTATGTTCTCCCTGCGGAGAATGTCGACCGCGTGTTCGTCACGATTTCCGTCGTAGAATAAGCTTGCTTATTCTCTTCGGCGGCATGTCGTTTTCTCTTTTTTATTCGAAACAATAGTTAGCCTAACGCTGTAGGATGCGCCGGCTAGACGATGTGAGCGCGAGTGAGCGGACAAAGCACTCTGGGCCTCGGCCGCGAAACGGGCTGCATTTTATAGCGCTGTTTCTCTTCATAGTCTGCTGCTGCTGATTCTGGGGCGTACGAGTAAGGTGCACGACAGCGGGTTCCGAGTTCAACGGCACCAATTGTCCCTCACGTTTCTCGAGTCGAACCGATAAACAGTCGATCCAATTTCGCGTGACACACGGTGATAAATCTTCGGTCGGCCTCTCTTAATGATGGCGGCAGGAAAGTCGGTCACGTGGAACTGATACAGCACGTGCGCTTTACGATTGTTATATACCCGCTTTCGATCACGTTACACGTCACGAACACTTCAAAATCTTTCACGATCTTCGGGGAAGTCTCGGATGACACGTACTGTCAAAAAAGTGTGGGTGGTGTCACCGTCCTTGAAAATCCGAGGAGAGGACCAATGGATTCGGCGTGGTCGAAACGTAGCGTGAAGGAAGTGTGACGCGCACTCTGTTCGTATGCGAGTCCGCCGCCAAGTCGAAAAGTGCTTCTTACCCGCAAAGTCAGTGGGAAACTGGTGTTGCAGGATGTTCGAGATATGACGATTGATGTATCTTCCAAGGTATACGGCCCGGAGGGACGGACAGCACATAGCTTGTGAGTGTAACTCCACCACACACCCTCGTCGACGTCGTAGTGGAGTTTGTTGTGTCCCTCCTTCACGTTGCGAATGTGTGTGCACAGTGCTAAGATGCACGAGCGCGATCTCGTAAACGTCGTCGAGAGGTCGAACACCGGGCGCGAACTGCACCGCGATCTCAGGTCCCTGCCCGACTAACGTGTACGTGCGCATGACACGAATGCCTCAGGTCAAATGAGGCGGTTCATCTTCCTTTTTGTTTTTGTTGTCCTCCTTCCATTCGTGAAAAGAAATTGCAGACATTAACTTGCCGCAATTTTTCGTGTTGTATTTTGAATTTGGCGCGTGTTGTACGTCACGTGGGTCCCGCGCGCGTAGTAGCGCAGGAACTGGGAGGGGGGCGGAAGTCCGAAGGAATCAAAGTAACGCACCGTCCGCCCACGCTTCGCGTAAGCGACGAAATGAGTACCGGCGCCGCGTGCGGCGTCCAGATTGACGACGACGCACTACACGCTTCCGACTTGTTGGGCCAGCGAATCTCGCGTGAACACACCCGAAATGCGGAATCTCAAACACTCTTCGCAAAGCGGTCACTTCCTCGTGGCGTGAGCGCTCGACGC